>WAAB01021419.1:212134-227584 GCA_013389865.1 Piaya cayana
TGTTTTTTTTTTTTTTTTTAATTCTTTTGGGGACAAGCTGCTATTTAAAATCCAGGGCAAGGAAATCAGAAGGAAAAGAAGTACCTCTTCAACTGGTTCAATGTCTGCTACTGAACCTCACGGTGCAAGGCTGGAGTCACTTGCTGTTGGCAGCTCCCAACTGTCAGCATGGGAATGGATTTCTGGTCACTCGGTCCCAGTTCTCTGCACTTCCAGCTGCCAGACTACATTAGGAGACAAAGAAAAACCACAGTAAATCTACTCCTAACATATTTTACACAATGTCTATTGTACCCTTAAAAGGTTTTTCAGCCAAACAGAGAAGATGAGGTTTAATCAGACACATATGGGAAAGAAAGCCTTTTGCAAGGGATTTATTATTTATTAGCGCATAGTGCAAATAAAAATTTTAAACCACTTGTTACTGCAGAAATAAAGAAGTTTGGCTCCACAACCAATAACCAATTACAGTTATTCACGTGAATATAAAGAACTGTCAAAGTTCCACGATTTTGCATGTATATGAACCAGTAATCTCGAATGCCACTAAGAATTCCTCCTCTAGACCTCCAAAACTAACTTCAAACTGCCTGACCACAACACAAAAATATCAATTTAATCTCATAACAAATACTAGTGAATGGAGAGAACCAGACTTAATATTGGTGATCTATACAGTATGGAAAACTATCTTCCCAGATGGTTTCTTCCATTTATAGTGGAGTGGTTAGTGGCTCAAAGATGAACTAGCAGTTGAGTTGGTCGCAAATATTGCTCCTCAGAGGTTGATAGTGGGTCGAGTACTACTCAGTGTTCTTACAAGTCATCTGGATAACATTTAGTGACTGGCTAAGTTACATCCAAACACACACTCCAAATGCCTATGTAGAAGGTGTTCTTACAATACAGAGTGACAAAGGTAGTAATTACATTTAAAACCAAGCCATATAAATTGCACCATAAAAACAATGGACTTCAAACACAGAGATGAAGATTGAAATTAGAGGACAGGATTGTGAGACCTGTGGAATTTTTTTCCAATACTCAGCAGGCTGAGACCATAAAAGAGAGCAGCAGGAGCCAGCTGAAAAGCAACAGTTACCTGGAAAGCAAGATCCAGGCCCACTCATTCTCCTTCAGCTGTTGTCTCTCACTTCCCACAGATTTGCAATGTGTTACATTTAGGAATTTACAGTTCAGTGACATCTGTAATCCTTCCTTCTCTTCTACAGGTAACTGTCACTTAAGGAGCAGCCTATGCAGAACCAGGGATCCAGCAACTAATATCCAGCACATTTTCTGGCTTTCAATTAATTTGTTTAGACATTTCCTTTGTTTCAAATTTCAGATGTTACTGCCTGAAACAAACACACCATCCCTTCTCCCCTCAAACTTCTTAAAAACCAGGATTTTATTTTAGATGCAAATATAAAGTATACTTTGGTGCTCCTGCCCATGATACACAAACAAAATCCAAGTCATTCAAACGACCAAATTAAAAACCAAGCAAATTACTGCAGTCCCACCTCATGCCAGAGAGAAAAATCAAATAAAACAGAACAACGAATTAAAAAGCCATCTCATGTGTTGTATGCAAACTCCAGATTCCCTGCCTATTCTAAACAGATGATAGATTACAATTATTGTGCTATTAGTAGGAGAATACTGGCATTGTGCAACTGAATATTATAAAGACACAATTTTTTTAGGTGTACAGATACGTGGGCCAATAGACCCTACATTGCTAACATGTGAAGCAGCATCAAGAAAGTAAATTCCATACAAGTCTGGCAGAAGTTTTTACATATACAAACATAAAACTCCTTTCAATCCCCACAAAGACTCAAAAATGACTCACAGCTGAAATATTCCCAATATGAGAGGTCACCAAGTGACTATAAGAGGTCACTAATGTAGGATTTTGAACCAAAACTACTTGTAACTTGCCAACAGTTCTACCCCAGTTCGGTCTGTCACCAGCATATGACTGAAGCTAAAAGACATGATGGTTAAAAAAAGAATAAATTAAATAATACTATAAATATTCTAATAGTGGGAAAAAAACCACAGAAAAAGCTTTGTATTTCACTGTTTAAGCCTGCTTTAAAAATACCTTTGGGATATTATAAGATATACCCAGTAAACAACATAAATATTATGTCCGTGACATTAAAACACGTCATGTCAAGCCCCAGCGAGCAGAGTGCTAGGTCAGATGTATGTACTTGGTAACTTTCTTAGTGAAAGCAAACAAACAAACAAACTTGGAAGACCACCCTTAAGGCCTTTGGTTTTTGTGTCCGCAGTTTAAGCATGCATACAAACAACTCTCCAGAACCTCATCCAAACAAAAACGGGCTCAGACATTTTAAAATAGTTGCTTGTGTTGTTTAAAAGGTAAAACGGTGAAAGAATTTATTGCCCTCATTCTTATGGCTTTCAAGAATCCATGCACTCTTCTACAAACGATGCTCTTGAAAGAAACATCAGGCAGAAATCCAGGAAACACAAACCAAAAGCAATAACAGAGAATATCATTTTTGAGCCCCAATATCAAGGACTGTTTCTGTTGAAACTCTGTTTGATGAAACACTGAAAACATGAACCACAGAGCAGCTGCAATGAAGAGAAATCTTGCTTCACAAGCATGTGTTAGTTACAAACACATCACCGAATACAATGCGTTTATAAAACAACATTTCAAACAACTTTCATTTCTCCAGACAACTCATTCACTAAAAACCTGCACGTCATCACACAGCTCGGCCTCTTCACACACAGCGAGTATCCTTCTTTCCTAACTTCACACTGTCAGTTTGGCTCTAAATTTCAAGCAAACTGGTGACGGACAGCAGAGCAGTTTGGTTTTTGGAACGGTGACTGAGGCCTTGATTCTCTCACTTGCTCCTACAGGTAATCCTAAATACCTCAGAGGTAAGGCCTACTGCATACCAGTGTGCGATCCGATTGGAGATCTGAGACGTAGCCACTCAGCAACACAGTAAATAACCACAATACTCATTATCCAGCACACACCAGAAACCAAACAATTTTTGTAAATCGTTTTGGGGAAGCATAAAAATATATCTATCATAACTGTTCAGCTGTTCTTGTACGTTTCCTAGTGCAAATGTATAGCACGTGCTATTCAAATAAACACAGCGTCTGTTCACAAACGTCATTTGTTACACCATCCTAAAAAGAAAATGTTTTTTTTTGAAGTAATTGAAAAACTGGCAAACACTTTGTTAAAAGGATGAAGTAACTAAATCCAAGCTGTTCCCCTTGAGTATATTACAGAAAGTAAAATATAATTTAAAAGTATGTTAGACTAACAAGCTGTAGTGATTTTGGAAGAACAAAGAAAGCTGAAAAGTTATTTTTCTTGTTATGCAATCCCAGTCATTTCTGTCAACCATTGCTCCATTCCTCAAGCCGTAGTTTTTCTACAAAAACCACGAGACCAACAGAAGATACTTTTGTCCCCTAAGCTCAGACATGGATACTCGTGTTTTTTTCTCATTTGTATTTGAAATGCATTCACTGAGGTAAGAACAGGTTAAAGTCTTACAGAGCCATTTCCCTGCCAGCTCCTTCTGGCTCCTTTGAAGCAGCAAGAAAGCCTCAGACTTTTGGTTTGGTTTGGTCTTGTCCTTCTCCAGGCCACACTTAGCACAGTTCAGCTATTCCTGCAGCAGCTACACTTTGATTTACTTCATTTTCCACTTTTTCTTCATCATTTTTTGTTTGCAGTAATTCTTCAGCTTCCTTGCAGCCACACCTTCCTTTCTAACAGGCTTAGCCGGATTGCCTTTTGTTTCCATAGTTACTGGCTTTCCCTCACAGGGTGTGTCCCACTGTCCTTTTGCCCCAGCCATCTAGACACATGTGGGGAGAGAATAAGAAAAAAGACCAAACTAGGATTAATAATCTTAAATCTGTATTAAGCACACATAACTCTGTTGATAGAACTGCCTTCTACTTGGCATTCCAGCCAGGCTCCGAGGCCACATCCGGACTGGGTGACACCAGTGGGAATGACAACTCTACAGCAGGAGTCTCACAATCCATTTACGAGGCCTGTTCTGATATGTCTTACAAACACTCCATTTCCCTCTGTTAGTAGCACAATGTGCTTAAATGTTTTTTTTTCCACAGCGCAGTGTTTAAAGCCAGGGAAGGTAAATGCCACCTGAAATATTTTCCAGGAAAAAGGCATTCCTATTCTTGGTAGTGGTTCCAGAACTCTATTAAAAAAGTCTCTCTGACCCTCAAAGGTGACAGATAAATATACTAGCTAAATAAAAATATACATATAATATAGCCAAGGGACTGAAATACATTATTTCAACACTGCTCATCAGCTTTTCCATGAAGTGTGATACTGACCTGTTTCCACGTGGCTTTCTGGGGTGCAGGTGGAAAGGTGCATGGAACTCTCCCGTGATTCAGGTGATAGGGCAAAGGGAGGCTGGGATCCAGCGGCACCCACGGCACTGACAGCGTGGCGGGTACGGCAGGCAGATCACCATGAGCTTTGTGTAAGTTATAAGATGCTCTTGTGGTCTTGTCAGAAGAGCTCTTGTAGATTGCAACTGAGGAATCACCTGCAGCATGAGTCAATAAATAAGAGCCCTCCTGCAAACTAAAAAAAAGATAAAGTGCAAAGTGAAAAATATTACTTAAATGGGGTTTTTTGTTTCGTTTGATCAGGATAGCTACTAAGCTCTTAATGCCAAAGCAAAACCAACTTTAAATATCTACTTATCAATCCCTGCTTTATAAAAAGACCAAGGACAAAAAAGCAGGAGTTAAATTGTATTGATGAATACATATCAATTAGTGTGTTTTTAATGTATTAATAATGTACTAATTTATCATCGATGTACAGACTGTCATCAAATTCAACAAAACATTTGATAGGAATGGTTGGACTCGATGATCCAATGGGTCTCTTCCAACCTGGTGATTCTATGATTCTATGATTTAAGCACATACTGAGACCCACTCTGTAGTCCAAACTGTAGTCCTTTAACCAGGGCCCTACAAAGCACAATTCATAGATGAACACAAAGAGCAGATGTGCTCTAAATACATGCAGGATTCAACACATTTTCAGGAAGATAAATATCAACCAACTTCCCATATCAAAAATCTTAGCCACAGCTGGCCTCAATGACCTTAAAGGTCTTTTCAAACCTAAATGATTCTGTGATTCTGAGAAATCAAGCTACAGAAATTAAAGAGTGCAGTAAAACACTTCTGTTTAATCAGTTCAGAAGTGTCCAGCCTCCTCTCTCCAATAAGTGGTTCATAAAAAAATCAGGTTCTTTTTCTTCTGCATCCTTTATACAAAACCTGTAATCTTAAGAACATTTTTACACACTACTGTATTGTGCTATGCTAGATTGAAAGGGTATTTCACATATCTTAAAAAATAAAAAGCCAAAGCAGACAAGCACTCTACAGAAGAAACAGGATGAGCTGAGTAATGTAAATAAATTCATTGAACAAGAGCAGAGCACTTACTCAGACACTTTCATCAAAATGTGATGAAGGATATTCAAGGAATTCACAGGGCTGCAAAAAGAGAAAAAAGTACATAAGTAGTAGCCTGCAAAGCTTGTTAGGGCTTCAAACCCATTGCTAAGAAAACCTATAAAACATACTCACTTAATGGATTCGAGTTTTTCTTTTAAAATTTCTGGAGAAATCTTTTCTAGCATGATAAGTTTTGATGTGAAAGCATCAATATGTCCTGAAAAAGAGTAATTCAATTAATATAGTAAAAATAAAAGAAAGCAAATGCAAAAGCATAATTGGCAGACCTAATGCATTTTAAAAGGAATTAAAACCCTTGCCCTTTTACAGTACAGAATCATGAAAAGTATTTATCAGTATTAACAGAAAGTAAAATGTTCAGTTGTTTTTCAGTCAGACATCTGTATTTGAGCTGTCTTTCCACCTCAGGGAGATGCCCATGATTTCAGCAAATCAAATCTTGGGTGATGTCAGCGATATACAACCTCATTTCGCCATGGACTTAATCACATCAGTTAGTTTGCGTCTTTTCAAGTCCTTCTGATCCTTACCATGATGCTGGTTCAGACAGCTCTGAGACGATGTAGATCTTAAGTGAAGCCTCTAAAATTGAAGTTTTGAGCTCACTGGGCAGATCAGGAAAGTTTATCCTTAGCTACAAATGTACTTTTGAGTGAAATACAGTTATTAAACTCAATACAGTTGCTATTCTGAGATGCTATACAACCCACTGTGTTATTTGATTTCCTTGGGATTCTGTACCTCTGTCACCTGAATTTTTTTTTGCTCACCTGAAAAATTACAATTTAAAATTCGGACCATGTTCATGGCAAATCATTAGAGATTTTCTCTCTGACACAGCTAGGAGCAACAGTTCAAAGCTCTCCTCCTCGTATTTTTAAAATAAAGGCTGACAAGAACAGTTTAGCCCACATTTTCACTTGATAAGCAATGAAGATCATTAGCATAGCTTGTATGCCGATGCGGTGACTACGCCTCACCTTCAGATTCTCTCTCATGTTGAGGTCTGCCCAGAAATCTTCTCTCTTCCAGCTCCCATAGGGAGAACAAGGAAAACAGAGCATGATAAAATACAACCTACTCAGTGGATTTTACTGCCTTACTACAAACTTGCTCTCATAGGAAGTGTAAATGCTTCAACTGTACGCTTCGAACTGCTATAGCAAAGTTCTTCACATTCTGAGCTAAATATTACTAGCAACTTGTTACGGAATGTGCAAGAACATTAAGTAAGAACTCTTAGCTAATTTTTAAAAAATGCATCAAGACTACTGATTTCTTTTAAACCCTATACACTTGTTACTTCTCTTGATATCAGTATTTTGTCGAAGACTAAGCAACTAGGTTTAACTTTCTGTATTACTGACTAGAAGAAAATTGAAGTAACTATAAAAAATAGTAATAAAAAAAAATGTATTTGTCCTCTCTATTCATCACCAGCCCCTCCTGAAACCAGAAGCTTCTCAATTTCTAAACCCTCCGACAACACAGCTGGGAAAAAGAAATATCTATGAACTGCTGATACCTGATTTATATTGCTGTATCTTATATCTGAGAAGCAACTGTTTGAAAACACTAGACATGCACTAAACTTTATTTAAAGGCCTATTGTTCTATTCAAGTGAAAGTAAATAATTCTTTCTGTAGTAAGTTTTGCTTAGGCACTTAATGCAAATAAGCGGATAATACTCAGGATAAAGTGTTCCCATTAATCAGCAAAGCTTATCACAACTTTATTTACTGCTTAGATCAGGTACACGTATCTTATTTGGGAAACGTGTCACAGAGATTACTCCCTTTGCAGATGCAGGATTTCCTGTCTGAGTAGCAAGGGGACTCAGATCAACAATTGAGCAAGATGCTTTACTAGCAAGAGGAAGACAGCACTTTTAAGTTTGTTTGATGATAATATCTCTGCTTTTGTGCAAGCGATCACTGCCTTCCTGGAGAATATACAAAATTAAAAATGCAACTTAATATCACACGCTGCAGTTTCTCTTGGAGGCCACAGTTATGCTTCTGTTCTCTCTCTCTCTCCTCTCTGGAGCTGGCAGCACTGCTGAGTCACTGCAGCGAGCTCCAGGATTCCACCCTTAGCCACACAGAGAGATACAGCACTGAGGAACAACCCCAGGACAATGACAGGGCACAGACCAAGGTCAAATGAACTCTCTGTCCATACTTACTGGCAATGCAAACGACTGAGCTGGTGAACTAAGGTTTTTCAAGATTCAAAAACTTCTAAGCAATTTAACACCGAGGTCTGCTACATGCTCAAAACTTCAATTTTAGAGGCTTCACTTAAGATCTACATCGTCTCAGAACTGTCTGAACAAGAACGCTGGTTGTTGGCACCGTGTTAGTAATGGTGAGACCACAATTTTTCCAAGAGTTGTTCCACACTCTCACAGTCACGCTGTGGGGTAAGTGTAAAAAGAGCAGTAAGTCTGCAGCTTTACTGTGGTTGATTTAAAAATGCCTTTATTATAGCATATAATATTTCACTTAATTCCAATTATATATTCAATCTAAGAAGTCAAATCTGCCTTTCTCCTTGCACTAAACACATGGCACGGGTAGCCTTACTTTCAGGCATCACATTAATGAAGAAGAATGGGTTATTTACTCTATTTTATGCATGTATTTCTCTTTACCTATTTCTATTAGAAATCACCTGACGGTATCAAAACCCTGCAGTGCCCAATCTGCCTACCTGAATAAATCACATATTCTGTCAGCATTGAGCGTGATGTGGCGAGAGATCAACTCCACCTTTGTGACAGCTCTTTTTTCCCCCCAGTGGTGGGAGAGAGGCTGCTGGGAGCACTCATTTAGTGTGCAGGACAGCCCCCAGTATCCCTGCGCTTCCTCAGAGAACCTCTGCAGGCCCCTGGGTTTGCTGCTGGAAAAAGCGCATCTGAGAGCTGACAAACAGACATGACTGGAATAACCAGTGTTTCTCAATCCCAGTGACTTTTTTTCCCAAGCACACGAACAGAGAGCGCGTGTCACAGAATCATAGCATCACCAGGTTGGAAAAGACCTCTTGGATCGTGGAGTCCAATCATTCCTATCTGCCCCTAAACCTGAGCACGTTGTCTACCTGCCTTTTAAACCCCTCCAGCGGTGGTGACTCAACCACCTCCCTGGGCAGCCTGTTCCAGTGCCCAATGACCCTTGCTATGAAAAATTTCTTTCTGGTATCTAGTCTGACCCTCCCCTGGTGCAGCTTGAGGCCATGGCCCCTTGTCCTGTCCCATCACTTGGGAGAAGAGGCCAGCTCCCTCCTCTCTACAACCAGCCCAGAGCTCCACACCCTCTTCACAGCTAGCAGGTATCCCCAGAGGAGACACTGAGGAGCCTTCATATCAGAAGCTGGTGGCTATTCATGCCAGAAGAACTCAGGGTGCACACATCCTGCTTTCTTCTACCCTCCTGACAGCCTCTATAAAAAGGGGTGTTGGCTGGGTGAGCTGTCTGCATACTTCTGTGCACGAGCTGTTTTTGTAACCGATAGGAAATCAGACAGACGTGCACTCTTTGTGTACTTTGTAAGCAGATCAGCCCTCTCCCCACAGCTTCACTATTTCCTCACATTGCTTGTGACTCTGGAAATGTTAATAAAAATATTGATAACATTTCCTGCAGGGGGTTAAATTTCAGTGCAACTCTATACTGTTCTGCTTGTTTAAAAGAAAAAAAAAGGAAGAAATAGCTCAGTACTGTACATTAAGCTATAATTAGAAATGTAGAACTGCACGCATAATTATCTCTTTGTGAGGATTTTTTTAGGGAAGGGAAAAACCACAGCAAATATTGCTTTTAAAGTTAGAAACATATTTTCCATTAAATATGGACAGCAGAAGAAGATAGCTGCAATTGGGTAAACTATCACCTCAAATATGCTGTTTCACATAAACATTAGAATTCTATGATAGGGTGCAAGGTTTGTACGTAAAAGTTAGGAAAGGGAGAACTCAGCATTTCTAAAATTGTGTTCTGATGTGAGGCACCAGCAGCAAAAGTGTAAAACTGTGCCCTAGGGGAAAGGTTAGGCAATCACAGGCCACAACCGCTGCCCAACAACCACAAAAAGCAGAGAACTTTTTCTACAACAGGGGAGCAAGGCGTTCCCCACTGCAGGACATCCACATGCTGCACAAACAGCACTGCCCTCCCTCTGCAGCAAGTGCCAAACATACTCTGAAATGCACTTTATTGCAGCTTCTGTTTTAAAACCTTAATAATTAAAAGGTACTTGATAAAGAGCTCTCCATACACTAAAAAGGTGGTTAAAAGCATCCGGCCACATTCTTTACATGCATCATTTTAATTTCTCAACAGAACACGGGTAACCTAATAGACAAACTTCTCTGATGTTTAAAATGTTGTTGTACCAACACGAATCCAGCATTTTCTACAGGATGTTTGTTAGTGAAGCTTCTGCTAACGTATCCATGCTTTTTATTCCTGTTTTACCATCTTTTTATTTACAGTGCTCTGAATCGTATCCACGCTTTTAATTCCTCTTTTTTTGTCTTTTTTGCCTTGGTTCTTTTATTTATTGTCTTTTATTGCCTTGGTTCTGCTGTGACTCCTTTCTCAGTCCTGCTGGCTGCTGGGGACTGAGGCACGGCTCCTGCATCCATCCTTGCCTTCCCAGGAGGGGTTTAAGGGACGGGTGGATGAGGTGCTGAGGGACATGGGTTAGAGATTGGTGGGAATGGTTGGACTCGATGATCCAGTGGGTCTCTTCCAACCTGGTGATTCTATGATTCTATGATTTTTATTTACAGTGCTCTGAATTACAGCTGTCATCTCCTCTACACTAGATCTGTAGTTCCCTGCATCATTCTCACTGATCAGAAGTTACTTCTCATCGATGGATTCCATTACATTATCTCCTGTTCCACCTGCTGCAGGATACAGGCCAAGGACGGAGACCATCCCTTTGACAGGAATGTTTCCAAGTCATATCATGTATTAGGAAATTAAATCTCATGGATCAGTTAAATATGGACAATGGAAAATTTGGAAAATGTGGTTGTTAAAGTAAGATAACCCAGTGATCAGAATTCCTGAGGAATATCATAGCGATAGGTAGAAGTTTTCAATCAATTTATGCTATTATTTTTCTCCTTCCTCTTAACAATTCATTTCTGCAAAGCCAGAAAATTATTTCCAGTAGCTGGGATGTGAGACACATGCACATGACTTTCAAAGTCTGATTTCTCTTCTTTCTGAACGATCGAACCTGGTTCAGCCCTATCCAGCTGGTTTTCCCTCATTCTTTAGTATCTTATCTCTCTCCATGTTATCAGCCTAGGAATATGAACCATTGCTTATTTCCAAAGAAAAATAAACAACATTTGATCTTTTCCCCATACTACAAGTTAGAAGGCTGAGGAATCAGTATTATCTGAGCCACATAAACAAGCCTCTATTTGTCTTTTATTTTCATATGTAAGAACAAATTTATTTAAAGCTATTTCACAAGATGAGAGGTTTAGAGCTCACATTCCGTCAAGAAATACTTCTACCAATTCTGTGTAAAATAATTCATGTTGGATGTGACTCATTAAAAAAAGAAAAATCAAACCAAAAACCACAGATAACCAAAGATACTTTAAGTCATTAAGATTACTAACTTCACAGAACTAAATTGATGCTAACAGACACATTTGCATTTGAAAGGTAAATTAACGCTGTTCTTGAAAACAAAGATTACTGGATGTTATTTATCTAAAATCAAAGTTGGAATATCCTCATTCATCAATCAACAGAAATTTAGAAAAAGCGCTTATTTAAGATAAAAGGAAAAATCCCAATTAGAAAGTTAAAATAAACAAGGAAACATGGAACATAGCTTTAATAAAAACTGCTCTCTTCTGTTATATTACAAATATTCAGACATACAGGTTTCTGAATTAAATACCAACGCATGAACTCACCAATATAAAATAAGCATTCCGAATGCAACATGCTCTCCGTCCACAGCTGACACACTTCACTTTCTGTAAGAGCTTCGACCCCATAACAGGCTTGGTATTCCAGTTTTGGCAGCAGGAATATTGGAGTAACCTTTAAAAGTGAAGATAGAAAAAAAATCAGCATTCGCTGCCCACAATTGAACATTTTGTAGTGGACAATTATCAGACTTTTGCTCTACAGCTGACACAACAACATTTCACAGATACTGTGAGATGGCTCACTTGCCATGAAATCCACAGCGCAAACTTCAGACTACAGAAACTCTATATACAGGACAGTAAAACGAGGGTTAAAAAAACCTACCTAAGCTTTTACAAATAGCAAAATTTTGCTGCTAAGTCATTTTTTCCATGCAACTAAATTAAGTTCACACTTCTGTGCTCCTCTGCCCTCTGCAGGAATTTTAGAAAAAAAAAATATAGTTCCAATTTGCTTATTATTAGTGGAATCCTGCCATTTATTCCCTTTGCTAGAATCTCACCTGAAATTCAAATCTAATGTTAGACTCTTGTTCAAACTGAAAGGTTAACCCTTGAATGTTAATGCTAAGAAAAGAAAATCCCCTTCTCATGGACAAATCAGTACGAATTTCCACAAGAACTTTAAAATGTAAACCAACAGCGCTCAGTTTTCGATAAACAAACTAAGAAATTATTCAGAGATTTATAAGCAGTGGATCAATAGTAAAGGAGATGGTATTTTTTCCAAGTAAGACTCTGAGCACGGAACCTTAGCAAATTATCAGAGTTACAAGTATCTATTCCCCTTTCAATAACACAAACACCTCACAGAATTCCTGCCTCCCGTAGTTCGGGTATTCTTGGGAGGGAGATAACAAATCAAATTTCTTGAAGGATTCAGAGGGCTCTTGACAAAATAACAAATTACTGAGGACTCCAGAATAAGGTCTTCTTCTGATGTTACAAGGAGTATCAACATTTTGCTTGTTTTGAAGTGTTTTCTTCCTCAGGACAAACTATTTGCTAATATGTTTACCACAGTCTTTTCAAGCAGAATGAATAGGATCTCTTTTTATCTTTAAACATGTCCTCTGCTGTTCACTCTATTTCCCACTGCACTGCTTAACTAGGCGTAATAGCAAGGCTGAATCCTGCTTGGAAGTACTTCTGATCATCAACATCCTCAAAGCCTTGGGCCAAAAACCTAATTAACTTTTAAGAATAGTTCAAACTGACAATAGTTTACATAATTACCCACAAATATTACTGTAATGCAGCTGTAGTAATAAATGCAGAATCAGACTTGCTTATCTTTCAATCAAGTAGGTTTAAAGAGATCACAAGTTACTCTTCCCTCTCTTCCTACAGCAAATATTTATTTAAAGAGGAGACATGCTGTAGAGTTACAATTAAAGGTACAAATTGTCTGAGAGAAAACAAAACGCTGGGAAGGGCTGGGAATCCCGGAGATGCCAGTTGTTTAAAAGAACAAAAGAAGACAAGCAGCTAACAGTGAAATCTGTACCTTCTGGGCTTTTTTCTTTTTCTGGTACCGGGACTTCACTTTTTGCACACTGCAGCGCACAAGCAGCAACAGCTCATTCAAAGTGAAGAGCTTATACACGAGGTTGCCATCCTGAGGTGCTTTATACTCTGAAGGATCTTCTTCAAGCATCTGAAGTTCACTTGGCAGCTTTCCTACAGAAAACACACAAGACAGAAAATGACAAGCTTGCACATTATTTACCACAAAGCTAATCAGTTTTTTTCCCTCTTGCAATACATTTTTTTTTTCCAACAGCATCCGTTTCCTTTTTTTTCTCCTTCTGTTCCAAACTGAGTTTGCTTCAACTTCAATTTCAATACTACTACATCAAAAGAAACACTTATTACATCTCCAAGTGTAGCTCCGACGGAGGTTAACGAACATCCCTACATCCCTTAGAGATATTTTAACAAGACATTTTCAATAAACAAGAATAAACTTCAATTTGTTTAAGATTATTTAAAAAAACCCAAACAAACCAGTTCTGGGTTTTTTTGTCCTGCAGATATCTGGAAATATGTGTCAAAACTACAATTACAAATTGCTGTAGCGCTATGAACAAATACATTTAACATTAAATTTAGACCTTAAATGCATCTTTGAATAACTGCATAATGCGTGAGATATTGTCATCCAAATGACCAGAAACCACCTTCTGTTAGTAAATATATTTAACTTGCTTAGGTTTCTTCAAAAAAAGAAATGCATAAAGGTTTATTAACTTTCAATTTGTAGAATTATGCTTTCTATTGTTCCACAGTCACGCTTCAGCATCCTAGCAATGTTGGTTTTACTACCTCCTTTTAAAAAACACCAACAAAACAAACCCACAACTAAATTTCAATCAAACACCTAAATGTCATATTCTGGCTTCTTAAGAGAAGGAGAAACAGGAAGAACATGGTGGTGCCTGATCCTTCAAAGTGAGGGAGGAGACATGGCCTTGTAGTAACTACTAAAATTCAGTAAAACTGATAAAAATGTAGGAAGTGATAACACAATTTCAACTACAACAGAATAAATCATTAACTGTCTCCATTAAAGATTAGGTAATTACCCAAGATTATTTCCTACATGATCAGATGCACTTGTCAGAAAATACTAGCAAAATATGTTTTCCTACCAAAAAGCATTGATTCACTGGAATTAAATATCTGAGAAAAATACTATCTGTCCTGATACAACCTGCCTGCTTTCCCGACAATTCACTTAACATAATAAAGGGCTTCTGCCTTGGTTTAGTGGCAGTAACTCTCACACAGAGGAGATATAGTTTAAAAAAAAAGTCACATCTCTATATGTAACAGAGGTATATCAGGATGTTCTTCAGATGGAGTTCAAATGCTTTTCTGCTGCATCTTACTAGAAGCTTGAAATTTCGCTCCCTACACAATGAAAACAATTACTTACTCTTCGGTACTCCCTGAAAAAGTGAAGTCCAGGTATTTCTAGACGATACATTTGGGTTTGAGGCAGGGGCTGGCCCAGTTTCCGTGCTGGAGGTCACCAGTGGTTTTGGAGATTGAGGGATGTGGGCTGGTGCAGCACTCAAATTATCACAGCTCGTCACTGCCTGCTCAGGAGCTTTTCGGGGAGGTGACCTGAGAAGTTCAGTTTGCATTTTCAGAATCTGTCCAACAGGATCAAATTCTTTGGATAACTTTCTGCTAGGCTTTCTGGAGGCATTTTTTCCTTGATCTGCGATATCGGAGCAATCAGCCATGCCTGCTAATGGAATCTGGGTGGGGGAAGGTGATTTGGCAGCGTCCACCGACGTGTGAGGAACAGTGGTTGGTACAGCTGCTTTGAAATAATCAGTATTTTTACACTCTGTATCAATTATCAAACAGTCTTCATCTGTATCACTGCTGCATAAAGAAGGGTATATCTCTTTTTTTGAAGCAGCATCAGACTCCTTGTAACTAACAGCATTAGGTAGAGTACTTAATCCTTTCTCATTGTCTGATACTTCTTTGGTCGTGTCACGCTGTCCTTTGTTCAGCCCTCCTGCCTCCAAATTAAAGCTTTTAAGAGATGAACTTTCTCCAGGGCTGAAGCAGAGACTGCTCTCTAACGATGCAACGTGCATGTCGGCACATGGTGAAACTCCCTGCTCAGAAATGGTGTTTTTCTCTACTTCACTTCCACTGTTTATGGTGGATGTATTCTTTTCCGCCATTTTTAGGACGTGTGATAGAACTTTAGCAGTGTTACTAACTGCAGAAGAAGTGCTTTCCATTTTAGAAGTTCTTGAGGGATTGACAGTTGCTCCAAAAGTTTCTAGTGCTGTAACATCATCATCGAAGTCCATCCCTGTATCATCTGGAAGAGGAATCTTCCTGCACTGGTAGGTATCAGAAGCCAACTTAACAAAGGGAGGAAAAAATAATA
>WAAB01021420.1:0-17968 GCA_013389865.1 Piaya cayana
TCTCCCTGCTCAACCAAGCTGATATTTTTCCCTCATCAGCTCTTTTTCTGGAACATGGGGATGGCTTTCTCCTGAGCTGCTAGGATTTCATTTTGAAGAGCTCCCAGCCCTCATGTGCTCCCTTGCCCTCAAGTACTGTCTCCCATGAGACTTTGTCAACTAGTATTCTGAAGAGTCTGAAGCCTGCCCTCTGGAAGTTTAATGCAACTGTCCTGCTAATCACCCTCTTCACCTCACCTAGAATTGAAAATTGAATTGATGAGTGATCATCTCATGATAACTTTGTCCCAGGCATCCTCCTACCATCACATCCCCCACAAGACCTGCTCTATTCACAAACAGCAGGTCCAGGAGGGCTCCTTGCCTTGTTGGTTTGCTCACTAGTTGTGTGAGGATGTTGTCCTCCACATACTCCAGGAACCTCCTGGACTGCTTCCTTTCTGCTGTATTGTACTTCCAGCAGATATCTGGAAGACTGAAGTCACCCATGAGAACAAGAGGCATTGATCTAGAGAGTATCCCCAGCTGTTTATAGAAGAGCTCATCAGCTGTTTCTTCTTGCCTGGGTGGTCTGTAACTGACTCCCATCACAAAATCTGCCTTCTTTTGGGCTCCTTTGATTTTAACCCACAGGCACTCGATTTCCTCATCACCACAATCCAGCTGCTTTCCTACCCTTCCTGTCCCACCTGAAGAGTTGGTTACCCCACCATAGCTGCACTCCAGTTATATGAGTCACCCCACCACGTATCAATGATGGCAATGACTTCATAGCCTCCTTGCCCTACGACAGCCTCCAACTCCTCCTTCTTACTACCCATGCTGCATGCATTGGTGTAAATACACTTTAGCTGGGCTGGCGAACCTTCAGCTCTCATAGAGGGAATAGAGTTTATCCCCAGTTGCCTGGTCATTGGAATAGTACTGCCAGAGTGCCAGTATCTTCCTTACCATCTCCAGGTGTAATCGCCCTCACTTTTTCTGTTGTGATATACTGGTGCTCCTCACCAGCTCACCATCTCTGAGTCACTAGTGTCCCAATTCCAGGCTCACTCCCATCTAGCCTAGTCTCATCCCCCTCCCCCTTCACATCTAGTTGAAAGCTTGATTAATGAGCCTAGCTAGATTTTTAGTAAGGGCTTGGATCAGGGAAGGAAGTTTTCTAGTTACCTCCTTCACTGATGCCCCCAGTAAGCAGCAGACCTCTCTGTGGAGCANATGAGACAACACTGCTCCACTAATCTTTCTCCCTCTCAGATTCCCTGATAGTCCTCAGCCTCTTTACCTCCTCCCTTAGCTCCTCCACCATACAAAGGAGTTCACCCACCTAAGCACAGCTTCCACAAATGAAGTCAGTACCAGAGGCACAAGCTGGTGTGGGTGGGGGGAACTGCCTGCAGCCCAGGCTGCAAGCAACCAATGCAGCTCTGTCTGGGCAGCAACATCCATCCTGCTTGCTGCAGCACCTGATGCAGATTTAATCTTCTTACAGGTGGCCACCATGGTCCTCAGTGTCTTCTGGCTAGTCTCTAGCCCCTCTCTGAACCCTGCCTGCTTGCCTTACTTGAACTGCCGCTCAAACTGCTCCAGGACAATAACATAACCCACACCTCCTTGGCCCACTCCTCTTCTCCATGCTCCCAAGGGGGCATTTAACTCTCCCGTGGCAGCTGTCGGGACCTTCCCCTCCCGTCAGGCACCGTGTGGGACCAGCATTTGCCATCTGTCAGGAGCCCAGCACTGCCTGCCCTGCTCCTGCCTGGGTTTTTCTGGGATTTTCTCAGCTCAGGGAAGATGCCCACTGCCTCAACTGTCCACTCCACAACAGAACTCACCGTCCTGCTGCTGGGTGCTGCCAAAGAAGCAGGGTTAATTAGACTTCACCACATTTAAATCTCCCACACACTGATAGCATTTATAGCACAGGGTATAACCGAGAATTTCTATGCCTGTTCTGAACTTATCTGTACTGTACTTTAAGATTTCAGATTTCCAAGGCAAGATTGGATAAAATTTTACTTGGAAATGCAGTTAGTTTTTGTGGAGCAGAAAATTCTTGCCATTCCTCATATGATCTTCAGATTGAAAGCCTGCAGTTCAATCCAATACTTTTTACGTCATCACAGTCTGTAAAGGCCCAGAGTGAGACCAAGGCTCTCTTGGACAAGGTGCTATAGTATCAGCACTGTTATTGGTTTGTAAGAAAAAGCCATGTTATGAAGAGCCATTAAGATTGTTCAAGCTGAGGCAAAACCGGAGGATCACAGAGGGAATAATAAGGATGAGTGAAGCTCAGAGCACACATAATCTGGCCCCTTTTGAATGATGTATTCATTAAATTTGTCTTCTCTTAGTGGACTATTCCTGCAGAGGCTGCAGTCTAAATACAAGAGGGAAAAAGTATTACATTTGTATATGTGTACATCTACATATGCAGGACCACACTTGAAAAGGAATTGAAGAGGATTATCAATAAGGAAAGAAGAAGAGGGGGTGATTTGCTCAAGAATGTGGAGAAAGGCATCTGCTGTATGTGAATATGGAGGTTGTTTCAGGCATGCAGCAAGACAAAAGGTTTCTTTGTAGAAAGGAGACCAAAGGAACACAGAAAGGCGACCACTGAGGAGTAGAGAAAGAGGATAATGTGTAAAGAAAAAGAATTTATGACGTATTGTGACTGAAACCAAGCATGTATTTCTCAGTGCTCCCTAAACCAATGTATTCCATTGTTAGAGCAGTGCTATAAACCACCTGAAATATTATAACTGTTACATGCAGCATCATTAATGTCTTGAGATTATTTCATAAATCAGGCCCTAAAACATAATAGAGTGGAGAGGGTTGGTGCTTTCTATAAAGATGAGATTGAATTGCAAGTGAATTAATGATACCGTCATTGCAGCCTTTAATCTATTTTATAGAGAACTGCTTCTCCTTTTATGAACAATTTGTCCTTTAGAGAATTCTCTAATATTTCTGAGTAAGTAAACCTTTTGAAGTTTTCTTCTAAGTGTTTGAAATAAAGAACTTTATTTGTTTTTTTTACTGAGGAAAGGAATTAAGTCAGTTACAGTTTCTTTAGATCTATGCAGATTGCAATGGGTTAATCTCTGTGGAAGCAAGCAAATACATGAAGTTTCACTAAGGCCAGCATTAGCAACATGTGCTGTGCTTCTAACTTTAAGCAAAAACCATGGTAACCAGTCTAACTTGTATCCCTGCTACTAATGCCTCAGTAATTGCAGATAGAGAAATTGATCTATATCTCTGGATATTTTGGAGAAACAAAGATTGAATAATTAATTGTAGCAAGAAAAACAAAAAGAAATAACACCTTTAAGTTTAATGTTTTTTATTGTGGCATGTTTAGTTTTCATAAGGGAAGAACTACTGTTTTACTTTTTTACTCCTTAGGTCTTTACATTTTATTCTCATGCATTGTGCATTAGACCCATCATCTCTTTGAGAAGCTTGCTGTGGTAATTCAGTCTAAATATGATGTCCAATCTAACAAAGTTTATGAAAACCTACCTTTCAATCTAAACTATAATCAGTTTATAACAAGCTCTCTTTTCCTGTGCTTCATTACTGTGACAAAATCTCTTTTTCATACCTCAGAATGATAAGGCAGGGTGAAAAAAAAAAGTGTGCGTGAAAGGAAGATGGGCTTAAGCATGCAGAATTGATTTATTTGCATTCTTTTATTGCCTTGGTTGCTGCATCTTTGAAAGAAGTTAATATCATACCTTTGCTTTGGCCTCTGGAATGGCAGGCCCTAGCAATCAAGCATGCTTCTTAGAGCAGACAAATAATCTAGACCAATGGAGTCCCAGTAAGTATTGATTCATTTGGAAATGAGGTAGAATTGTAGCAAAAAGCATTTTAGAATGTATTAGCTGGACATATTGGACTTTGGGAGGGGGTTAAAAACCCAATAAAATAGAAAGCATTTTAGACTTGGTTAGCTCTCCTGATAAGATAATATGCTTTTGAATATTTTTTTAAGCAACACTTAAAAATTAAGGCTCAGTCAAAACTGGGAACCCAGCAGTTCAGTTGTTTTTTTTTTTAGTCCCTCAATGGAATATTAACAGAATTACTCCAAATGAGGGACATATTGACTCCTAAATCTCTGAAGCCCAGCTGTGGGCTTTGAATTAATCTTTCTATTTTCCAAGACTTTAAAACAAAAATAAAATAAAATCTTGACATGAGGTGAATTTCCATGTTCTTTTCTTTCTGAATTAGAAACTCAAAGATGAATTGATTCCTTTTTATGTTTTTTTGTAAGGCAAACCTTCTCAGAGAAACCACAGTCAGAAATGCTTTAGAATAAAAGAATGTCCATACCTTTCTGTATCTGGTTTTGCATTAGATAGGTACACCATTTAAACATTAAGCAGGAAGCAGCAACATGCAGTCAGGATGTATGATAACCAATAACAAGTATCTCAGCTCAAGTGGGATATTGATCAGGCAATCAAGGAAACTGCTTGCCTGCCTCTCAATCTGGAAGAACTTTGATACCCAACTCTGTTAAAACTGCCAGCCTGTCAGTGAATTCAGATTGAGTGCCTGCACTTGAAGAGGAGTAGTCCATAAATTAACTCCTGATGACATTCAGAAAGAAAGAGGCTTTCATTGGCATTCATGGTTCAGCACCTTTGGACTGGCAGACTTCTAACTTCTACTTGTTGTCCAGCCCCACAAGTCATGATGGGTTTATGATTTTGGTATTGTAATACTTCAGATAGCTTTGCAAAAGAAGCTGAGTACAGTAAAAATTGGGCAGTTAGCAAAAGGGAGAACAAGGAACATGGCTTTTTTCTATGGTAAAAATGCCTGTTAGATGGGGCCCCTGAGAAAGTCCATTACCGTTTTCATCATACACATTTTGTAAAATTTGCCATGTAATTAGCCCTGAAAAGGGAAAGTTGCTATTTTGTCTTTGTTCTTTCAGAGCTAGACGTATAAAGAACAGGAAGAGAGAACTATATACAAAGCTATTGAATGCAAATACTTGTTTGACTTTTGACAGTCTGCCTTCTTCACCTTAGTCTCATCGCTTTCCAGGATTATCTTTGAAAGCAAAGTAGAGCTATTTGTAAGAAGCAACATAATTCTTGTTCCATTACAGATTCTGAGTGGTCTTTTGGCAGAGAATACAAAAATCCTGCTGTTGGTGACCACTGCAGTAATATCACAGGAAATGATTTGTGTGCTGTAATTTTAGTGTAACTTGTACGTTAATAATTTCTCATACGTGTTCCCACAATCTTTGTAAAATTTAAGAGAACAAAAGTAATGAAGTGGAAGTGTGATTAAAAAAAAAAACCCAAACCCTCAAAACTATTGTATACAAAAGAGTAACTTTTTTTTCTCCAGCATTTCTAAAGATACTTTTAAAGTATAGATTTTTAGTCCCAATTAATATTCCACAGGCAGGTTTAGAAGTCAAATGAAATGTTTGTCATTTCCTACTCTGTTTTGAAAGACCTTTCACAAATGCTTGGTACAATTTGAACAAGGATTCTAAATCTACATAGCAAATTCTGGATAAAAATCTCGCCACCTCTGCAGTAAGGAAAACAATCTTCCGATATCAGTAGTAAAATTTTTCTACAATTAGGTACAAGAACATGACTCTCAAGTTTATTGCTTCTACAGGAAATAATTCAAAAGCTTTGGAAGCTTCCAACTATGGAAGCTGATCTTCTCTTTGTTAAGCAGAGCAAAAGCAAAAAAAAAAATCATGGTAAATGAGAGTGCTAAAACGTGGTGTTTGGTAGGCCATTATCTGATTAAAGAAAGGATGTTTTTCAGGTTCTGATTTGTACATTCAAGAATTTCTACACTAGTAAAAAAGAAAGCCATACAAGTAATTGGGAAACAGGAATGCTCATTAAGGATAAAAAATCAAATGGTAGAATCATACAATGGTTTGGGTTGGAAGGGATCTTAAAGTCCATACAGTTCAAACACCCTGCCATGGGCAGGTACACTTTCCACTGGATAGTGTTGCTCAAATACCATCCAACCTGGCCTTGAACAGGATAGAGCATTGCACAGGGAAATTATTGAGTCACTGTCCTTTGTGATATTTGGAAGACAGGTATATGAAGTGCTTAGTGATATGGTTCAGTAGCAGACAAGTACAGTTGAACTCAATCTCAAAGATCTTTTCCATCCAAACAATTCTATGATCCACAGCTTATCTAGATAACCTGTGCCAGTGTTTCACCACCCTCACAGAAAAAAAAAGTCTTCCTAATATCTAATCTAAATCTCCCATCTTTCATCTTAGAACCATCCCCCCTTTGCTCTTGTCCCTGCTCTCCCTGATAAAGAGCCCCTCCTCAGCTTTTCTGTAGTCCCCTTTAAGTAGTGGAAGACTGCTGAGATGTCTCCCCAAAGCAAATGAGAAAATTGAGAAGTTCCTTTTGGTAAATATATCCACCAGAAAGAAAATATGCCACTATCAAGATTCACTTATAAAGCAATATGTGCCAGTTATCTAGAGAGATGCACAGATATTTTATAGTACAAGGCACTGATCACATATTTATGTTATGAATCACATGCATTTCTACCCATGCATTCCAAACAGCTTTCCCAAGACCAGCCTCCTCAAGAGATGGCTCACTGGATTTTTCAACTCTGACTGGTAAAATTATAGCTGATTGTTGATTTTTTTTCTCTGAAGTAAAGGTATACTGGAATTAGAAATTGTCTGCAAAGAGTAAAACATTATTATCTTGTAAATATTCATGACTGTTACAGAAAGGAAATCAAATGCAGACTTATTTCCTGACCAACTCACTGCCTGTGAGATATTTTATCTGAAGTGCAGTCACACTATTCCCTATTTCCTCTACATTCAATAATTGCAGTTCCTAATTTTTTGGGGTCATTATGTGTCTTCCATCTCCCAAAGGTCAAAGAAAATTGTTCTCTTCATGAATAACTTATTCATCAGTTGATTGGGTAATAAGTGAATACATATTTCACTCTAAAATATTAGATTATATAGGGGTATAGTCATTAAATAAAAATATGCTAAGGAAAAAAAATGCTTGAAAAAAGATCTTACAGCAAATAATTTAGTCATCCATAAGAGTGGGTATTCTAAATTTCTGCATGAAGATCATCTTCACGGTATACTTTAAATTCTTAAGCTATAATGCTGTGTATATTTATCTGTAGTCAAATGTAAGAAATAAGGTTTTGTCTTTACTTGCACATGTAGTTGTTGGGTTAATGAACAGTTTGGAGAAATTCCCTCCCGTTTTATATTTTCTCTTTGTTATTTGTATTAGTAGGACTCCTAACTTTGCCAAAGTGTGTCACCTTGTTTGCTAGATACCATAAACACATCTGATGCAGGGTAACTCTTGTCCAGATGACCTCCATTTAAATAAGCAAAGTAAATAATAAACAGCAGAGGTATAAGGAACTGCAGTTCCCTGACTGACTGATTCTACAGAAGAAACCAGGAACGTTATTTACCTGTTTATTGCTTTGCACCAACAGTCTATGCAGTGCTAATTGTCTAAAGGTTTACAGAAAATTACTGCTAACATGACTTGATCAGACGTTTTTTAGAAGTTTAAACTTTTTGGTGTAAGTAATCTCTAACTTTCGTAAGATTTGTATAAGGCATCTGGATATCTGTTAAATTCCCACTGACGCATTTTTGGGTAAAGTCCTTAATTTACAATAAATGCTTGCAACTCTTCCTTAAGAGGTTTCCAAAAGCAGTGAAGAAAACCAAAGCATACATTCAGTCCATCTTGATTTTCAAGTATAACATCAAGGGAGCCAAGGAGTAAGGTATATTTTAAAATAAAAAGTACAGAAATCCCTTGGTTTTTGAAGGCTCTGTAGGGATGCTCAGGGAGAGTTAAAAATAGAAGTGTCTGACAGTGATATGATATCTGAATCATTTGTTTAGCACTGTAAAATATAGTCAAGCTCCTTTGCACTTGCTTCATTTCTCTCAGAAGAAGGAGCAGAGCCTGGAACAATGAGGATCTGCCAAGCATATTACGACACTACAGATTGTTATTCTCTTTCTAGACCCAAAGGTAAATCTTTCACAGGGACAATCTGTGTCAGATGGCTGCTGTTACTGAATGCAGGAAAAAGGGCTGGTACAGAACAATTGCAGTCTCCTGGAGATGATAATATCCAGAAGAAGAAATAATTTCTGGATAATTTGACTTACAATTTCTTTATTAGCTAGCCTTAAAGAGAGGAAATCAACAATGAAATTCACAGGTTAATCTTAGGTTTGAACGTCCATTAGCTGGACCTCCAAAAATTAGAATCTCTTATATTTTGTCTGGAATTTCATGCTAACGTGTGCTTTTACACTTTGTTATTGGAATGGCTAACATACGTTCAAATACAAATGGGTTAATGTAAAATTGAGTATAGATCTCAAAAGTTTTTAAAATTCAATTGTGATTTTTTGTTCATTTTTCTTTTCTCTAAGAATATAGAACCCATTCCTTTTGTTTCCCAGACAAAGCAGTTCTGTTTCTGTTAATTAAATATTTGCCCAATTGATAAAGTATTTGACTTGAATGTTCGTGTATCTTTCATGATGCTTGAGCACTGTTCTTGGTCAACACTCTGGTTTTGTGTTGCTTCACAATCCCTATGAATACTGCCCTTTTATGGTTTTTTTTCCTTCCTTGTATCGATAATACTTTAAAATATATGCTTATCTGATTTCATTTTTGTACTTTGTTGAATCTTATTGAAATTATCCTCACATTCCGTATTTTTATAATTTACTGGTTAAACACTGAAAAATACCCTGCAGCTGTAGCAAACATCTTGCCTCTGTCTTCCAGAAATCCATTGAATAGTGTTGGGTGACTGATGTTCACAGATTGATTTTCTTTTGAGACTGTAAAAGAGGTATAAATTTATTTTCCTTGTGTCTCAGAAGCATTTGAGAGCTTGTTGAAGAACGATAACAGACCCTGATAGCAAGTACAAAAAAACCCCACAACCTTCTCAACATGTCCCTCTTCCCTGAAATGTACATCATATCTTTATTTTTGTCCCAAACCAGAGTTAAAAATAAAATTTAGAATTTCTATAGGAAAAGAATATTCTGAAAAACATTAATCTAAGCCCATTATCTAATCCATGTCAGCACTCTGTTTCAACAGCTGACTAAAAAGAGGTTGAACAGATAACATCAAGTAAACTCCAAATCAATGGCTTACTTGCTTTAAATAAAAGAAAACCTGTGGAGAAAATACTACGTTCTGTGTTTGATTATTCCACTAATTATTGTTTACTGTTTATAACTGTGAGTTTCGAGATAATTTAGTAAAGTGATTGTGAAAATATCAGTTTTAATTTCGTCTTATTTTTCATGGTTTCTTGAGAAGAAATTGCCAAAACATGACTAACTGTAACCCAATAACACTAGACCAGATGGTGGGTTTTTTTGTTTGTTTAGTCGTGGTTTTGTAACATTTGGGCTACCCTATACTTGACAATGCTGTTTAACAAAAAATCACAAATATATCTGTAGAGGTGAAATTATTTGACCTTACCAAAATGAGCCTTGTTGCTACCACCCTTTGCAATAATTATAATACTTAGCTCAGTATATTTGCTGTGCCTTGAGGTTGTACTATATAAAATCATTTTTGACTCAATAATGAAACGCAGTTTAAAAAAAATTGTGCAGTGAAGGAGTTAAAATAAAGACTTAGTAGGATATTTGGGGGAAGAGGGAGCTTTAAGAAATTCTTTCCTTTCCTTAATGTGCATGATAGCTAAATAAACTAGTAAATCCATATGCCATTGAGATAGTTTCCAGCTTAATTTACTAGTGGCATAGAAATGAATTCAGGCAATTTATTGTTAACACTGAATTCAATTCAGTGCTTTAACGGTATGAGACATTTTAACGTAAAAATCAACTACAAGAATTCTTTTTTTTCCCCCTTCACTTTAACCGGAGGACATATAGAGATTTTCTTGCTGTTTTTCTATTCTTTTTCTCATTTATGGCAAAGTGCTGAAAAACTGAAATTCCTGACTCTATGCTGCCATCACATACTTTTCAGGTTTTGTTGCTAGCTGTCAAACTTTAGTAGTTCCAGCAGAGTCACTTAGACATTCAAAGAAAGTAATTTGAAGTCAACTCTGAACTAAACAATTAACTTGCAAATGATGATTGTGAGTGTCAGATCTGCTACAGGCAGAACAGATTTAAGCCTCCGCTTAATAACCATCCTGTGTTAGCAGTTTAAGATTGTTGGTGTAAACTAAGGTCTCTCAGTACTTCTTAGTATCCTAAAATACACCAATATGACCATTTGTATTGAGCATAAAATAACCTAAACAGGTATGGTAGGTCATACAGGACTGTTTAAACAAAGAGAAACATCAGAGAAGTTGGATGCTCTTAATTCAATGTATTAACCTTGTTTCTGTCAAAAATAGAGGTAATTAGTTAGAAGGAGAATCTAGGAAAAAAAAAAAAAAGTTACAATCTCTTTCAACTTCAGTGCTCCATGAACTGTATTGGTTGCCTATCTCTTTCTCCACTGAATTTTAGGCTAATGTAAATCTACAGATTGAACGTGAGTGGTGTCAAAGCTACTTCAAACATCATCCCGTAATTCCAAAATAGCTAAAAGTTACAGGGACAGGATGCACACATGAATTGTACAGCATTTTTATCAAGGAAAAAAACTTTCATCTTCTTTTTAGTCTACCTTCTAAGGCAGGTGGTATTTATCGTACTTTCAGGATGCACAGTGTTGTTACTGGAGGAGAGATAAAGAGAAGAAGAAAAATAATAGTGAGAAAAAATGCCACTGGAAGGCACCTGGGTTTGGACACAAGATGAGCAGAAATGGTAAGACAATTCTAGTGTCTTCCTAATGTTTTATTTGATGGAAAACCTAAACGGTGTCTGAGTTTTCATTCTGTGCTTATGTAGTATATAACAACAAGGTGGTCCAGTCCCTGATAAATGCCTATATCACAATATAACTATGTAATATAAGAATTAAAATGAAGGTGCAGCTAAGTAAAATAAGAATTACATAGAGAAATTATTATTTCTGTAATACTTATCAGTAGAGCAGTAGATACATAGTTATATATCACTAATTCTACTGTATAAAAGGAGGTGTTGTGATGTGAGGAATAAGATCCAAATGTTTAGTGACAGAGTGGAAGGTATTCTATATTTCTACTCTGCTTTTCAACAGATTATCTTACTTGAAGGTATTAACCAGCCATGCTACACCAAACTAGTAATGAAGTGAAGAGTATCCATTCTCAAACTTGGGTTTTAATGTATTCTTGTTTCATTGTTGATGTAATACTTAAGTTTTAATACAGAATCATTGAATTCACAGATAGAAAATAACAGTTAAATCTTAAGTTCAATATTTGGAGGGCAAATTTTGTGTACCAGCTTGTGTCTCCCAGACTCTATGATGCATCTTATGATAAATAACATTGTGTGGCTGGTGAACAAGGCAGGCACTCAAGATCCTCAGAATTAGGAGGCCATTTCATGTAACTAAATGCAGGAGGCTGAAGGCCATTGCTTGTTACAACAGAATAATGAATACCCTAGGTCATGAAATCTTCTCTCCAGTCTGAACTACATTTGTTTCTAGTCAGTTCTGTTGGTCACTATTCTAATACGTAGACTATAGAATTTGATCCAATGCTTTACAAAGTTCCCCAATTAAATATCAATAAACAAGAGCTCAGTCCTATGCTAAAAATTTCTTCTACCAAGTTCATAGCCATGGTAAATTCAATTTTATTTGGTAACCTAAGAGCTAGTTGTTGTGAATGTTGTTTCACCTATAAACATCTGCTTTTAATTTGCCTTTGTACAAGGATTGCTTAAAAGATACCATCTTTTTTTACTTACTGCATGTATTAGAACTGTTCAGATTTCATCAGGATTGTTAATATTGCACTGCTTTTCTTTTTGCAACTAATAAAAAAGGTAATTTAGAGCCATGATATAGAACACTTAATGAAATAACCTAAATTTCTATTTTGATTTCCTTGGTTTTGCAACTTGTTTAATTTTCCTGTAAAATAATCAGTAGTACCAAATAACATAATGAAGTTAAAGATATGTTTGTTTGTGGTCCTTTAAATTCTGTGACTCGCTGAACTGAAGTCTACATTAAAGCCAAAAGCTCAGTTTTAATAGTTTACTCTTTAATGGGTATCTTTTCTCCTAAACAGCTAGTAAAACACCGTATTTGAAAGACAATATTTTTATTAGGAGTATCATGGGATAAAAACTGTCCATTGAGTGGGTTTTGCAGATTGTAACTGCTATTGCAAGGAATATTCAAATTAAAATATTTGTATCATTCCCAAGATGATGTATTCCCAGAAATAATTATGTCGTTGTTGTTTTTCTATTAACCTGAAGACAATAAACCAATTTGTAAGTGTGAAGTAGAACGTACATCTGAATGGGGGGTGGCGGTTAGAGATGACCTTTCTGACCTGTGAGTTTCAGAATATGGGTTAAGAAGGTCAGCCATTAATGCTATTCAGCTAACAAGTGAGTGATTTAATGGAATTCATTTTAGTCCCAGAGTGTCAACTCCAGTATATATTAGTTTCCATATGCAAAATCTAGTATTGTTCATAAATTCCACTCAGCTGCTGGGGAAAGAATTCAACACACTGCCCTGTGGGTTACAGTGAATGAGTTCATCAGTGGCTTAATGTGAATAAGTTTTCAGAAAGGTTTTAGCCCAGGTTTATTCTTCAGTGATTCTGCTTTCAGGTGATATCTTGCCTTAGATTACCATGGTGAATATCTTCAGCAATGTTTTATTTTTCCTCAGAAATTCTCTGTGCAAACAACTTTCATCCCAATAGAAATGTCTCTATAGCAGATTTATCTGAGTTTTTAACTACGAAAGTCCTTAAGTAGTCTCCCAGATGTTTAAGATCTCTCTTACTATTCACTCATTCTGTTCATGAATAGTTTATGCCTTCATGGACTCTGGAATTTGTTAGATGGGTGGTTTGAGGAACTCTGCACACACAGGTTTGCCAGCTCCCGTTTTTCTGACTGTAAATGCACTGTGAAATTTTCATACAAAAGGGAAACCAAAGCTCTGAAGCTCAGAGCTATCATCAGAAATGGAATGTAAATCTCAATATTGCAACGTTTTACTTACCTGCGCTAATCTTGGGGGGATCCACTGGCCTGAGATAAGGACAAACAGCAGGAAAAAACTATTAATGCAGTTTATCTAACAAACTTAATTTACTAATCTCTTTGCGCTCCTTCTCTAATCAAAAGAGAGGGAGGCTCCTTCAGAGGGCGGATCAGAACAGAAGTTTACACAAATAGGTACCTTGAAGTAGGTCACTCCTGTGCCTGTCAAAAGAGGGCCTAGACAGACCAATTGGTCAGTCTCATTGCTCAGATTAGAGGGATTATTGAAAATCACAAAATGATGTCAAGTGTGTACAGAGAAGAACAACAAAACTGGTGAAGGGGCCAGAGAACAAGTCTTATGAGGAGTGGCTGAGGGAACTGGGGTTGTTTAGCCTGGAGAAGAGGAGGCTGAGGGGAGACCTTATTGCTTTTTACAACTACCTGAAAGGAGGCTGTAGGAAGGAGGGAGCTGGCGAGGTGCTCAGGAACATGGTTTAGTGGTTAATAGGAATGTTTGGATTCCATGATCCTGTGGGTCTTTTCCAACCTGCTAATTCTGTGACAAGGCAAATTACAAGGCCTCCACTCTTCCAGACAGAACTTAGAATTATTAAACCCCATTGGTAGGTAATAGTGATGATTAAGACCTTACTTAAATGCAAGTCAATGCAACAACTAGATGCAATAAAATGAAAGAGACTTGGATTAAATCTATCTTTTTAAGAACAGAGATATAATCCTACTTTAAGGATTTTAACCTAAAGGAAACGTGATGGTTTCAAGGCCATATTCTTTTAGGCCGGATCCAATTTCAGTCTAGTTTTCCGAGAATGCTTAGTGTTGATCAAAGCCTCTCGCTATTCCCTTTTCTGCTGCAGTGTACAGGATTCAACCTGCTATGACAGTCCTGCAGTCAAAGATATAACTATAGACCTTACTGTAGAGAAGTGAATTGATTTTTAATCTGTGAACTTTGTGCTTAAAGTTTTAGGAGAACTCTAATGAAGTTTCTAAGTTGTTGAGGTTTTTAAGGAAAAACAACAAAACTCCATAAACCTAACCAACCAACCAAAAACAACAAAACACAATGTTGCCTTATTTGGCATGTCCTCTCACAGCTGAGTCCCTGCACAATAGGATCAAGCGAGTTCTATTCCACTAAAAGGAAAATACAGCTGGATTAGTCCCCTGCTGATAAGGCTTAAGGAACTAAGTTGTGCTGAATAAACTTAAGTCAACTCTCATATTCTGTATTATATAAACTAGTTTATTAGTAACTATAGTTTGGACTAATACATAACAGTAAATGGTTGTGAGTCTAACTCTCTCCCCAACACTGAAATACTGGAAATTCTGTTTAAAAATAAGAAATTTTTCTTTGTTTTTTTTTTACTGGAACGAAGATTGAACACCAGGAAGGTTGCAGAGTCTCTGCAACCAGCAACCAGCTGGACAAGGTGCTGAGCAACCTGGTCTACATGACCTTGCTTGAGCAGGAGGGTTGGTTCAGATGACTTCTAGAAGTCCCTTACAGCTCCAGTAATTCCAGGATGTTTTCAGCTACCAAAAGAAGGATAGCATAGCATCACAATTCCTTCAGCTAAGTATGCCTGAAATGTGAATCAGATCCCTCATGTAAGGCCGTCTTTGCAATGAAAGAGGTCAAATGTATGCAATTTTAGCCATGGCGGAAATGCACTCTTTCTGTTTTAAGTTGTACTAATGAATACCTGGGATAGGGAGAATAGCAGGTGTTTCCAAGGCAAATCTGCAGTCATTCTTCTAGTCACCACAGAAGAGTTTAATTTGCTACATATAAACACACAAACTCTTTCATTTTCTTTATGGCTTAACATTTGTAAATATCACAGAAAAGAGTGCATGTGTCCAGTAGCATTTGTAATGGAATTAAAAACTCAAGAAAATTAGATTGAGATGTGTGAGAAATTTACGTATCTGGTTTAACGCTGTTACCAATTACAGATGAGTATGTCTTGTGAATACAGCAGGAATAACAAAAGATGTAACCAACTGTCACTGGAAAAAAAAGCATTTATAGAAAAGTGTGTGACCAAAGATCAAGCAACAAAGGAGAGCGAAATTGAAAATGTGACCTGGGGCTGCTGAACAACCTGTTTTCAAACACAAAGCAAATCCAAGCATAAGCTCTGTTTGCTGCAAAGAACTCATGCCCGCTTTCTACATGAGGATCTCTAATACATAGCAAAAAGTGACCTTTAAACTACCTTGACAGATAGCAGCTGACTAGAAAATTACAATCATTAACAGGATATCCAGAGAGCAGACTATTGTAAGAAACGATACTAAAAGGCAGATGTTAACAATTTGCCATCCTCAAAGACAACTAAAGAACCCTACATTTCTAGTGTTCTGAAAAAAATGCTTATTGAGATTTAGCATACACCAAAATAAAAGTTGCATATATTTTTGTGGACAAAATGTAGGAAACATTCTGATCATTCAAACAAAAATTTGTAATAAAAATTCAGTTGCTTGCATTCACTGAAAATGAAGGTTGGAAATGAAATCAGTTTAGTCTGGACCAGCCCAGGTATTTCTATTAATCTAGAGACAACGGCTTTAGAACTTTTCTCTTACTAGTTGGTAGCTGACACAAAGAACAAAACAAATTCACGTAAGCCTTTTTTTGAATTTCCATAGCAATACACACATAACCTCCTTCATTAGCAAATATAGTCAAAAATAGTCTGTGGAAGTTTCTGTGCTGTGTGTAAAATCAGAGGAATGATATCAGAACATATGTAAATGAGTCCATTTAGTGCCCAGAAAAGAAATAATGTGGAATCTTTGAGTGGCTTGGGATGTTTGGGTTTTTTTGTTTGGTTGGTTTTTTTGTTTTGTTTCTTTTAAATATTACTTGATGGAGCACCTGGAAATATAAAACTAAGCAATATTGAAACATGTTATACCATAATCTTGTTAGTCATTGCAAGCTCATGTCAAAATTATCCACAATGACAAAGAGGTACATTTCAAATTCAGCTGTAAGTTCAGGTTGCCAGTGAATTTCTCAGGGATCCATAATTAGCGAGAATAACAATAGGGGGTAGTACTGTGTAGCTTCATTTGCATGCCACCATACCTGTAGTAATTCACACTTGTTTGGTACTTTCCTATCAAAAGTTAATAAAAATTTATACAAAATTCAGAGAAGCACCCGGAAAGAGGAAATAAAAGTGACAAATTTGAAGAAAACCTCATGAGAGCTAATAATGGAAAACTATAAGTGTGCTATAAAAACCACATAAAAAGTAGCTGTAGAATGTAGAGTATGGGGGGGGAAAGTAATGGAAGTTCTAAATTCTAAATTTAGCTTAAATAACTATATTTCAGTGAAAAATATCTGCCTGGTGCAGAGCATCAAATTTAATGAATAGAATACATTTTTCCTGTTCTTAGATATGACTCTACTAATTAATTTTATGTCATAAGTTACTGAAAATATATATCAAAAGTCATAGCTCCTCACAAACACTTTGTGTTATGATTCTTGGTATGAGGGACATTTTAACAAAATAAATGTTGTACCTGAACAAAGTTTATATTCATATAAATCAAAGCCATATTTATTCTTTCTTTCTCTTTTTAGGCATCTCACTGCTTGCAAATACCATCTCCAGATGTTTTAGGAATGTAGTCATTCTCTCTTCTTTCTTTCTTTTTTTTTTCTTTAAGTCACTAATTGCTCAGACTTTAAGGTGAATGGTTAAAAGTTAAGTGTTTGGGTGAATGACTGCAATGCTTTGTAAAATTAAGGACAGCAAGGGCATAAATGGGGACCATAACTCATGCATGCTTCTGATCACTGACCTTGAATATGCTTTACAGTCTCTCCCATAAATTATGACAGACTGAAAAGAATTACAGTGAAATATTGTTTCAGAGACTGGCAGGTTTCCCCTCCTGTCTTAACAGAGACCCTTGGAAGCAGACTGTGTTGCCGTGGATCCTCTCAGTTTTCAATTACAAAGTTTAAGCATTTAGATTTTGGGTTTCTGTTCCATTCATCTCCTCATTCTTCTTAAGAGTTTCCTGAAGCTTCCTCCCCTCTTTATTACTGGATCAAGCAAACTGCAATTTACTCCTTGCTTATTATTTTGCCCCTGTATTTTATAAGGTATGTGTTGACTGGATACTTGTCAACATTTCCCTTGCTTAGTTGGTGGACTTTAGGTTCCTTTAACTGAAGCATCTTAAAGAGTTTTTCTCCAAGTGATGAGGTGACAGTTTTGGTGGGGAGCAATGGAAGACTCTCCCTGACTCTGCTACCACAGAAGCTTTGTTTAATGTTAATAAAGCTCAGCTATATGTTGTATTCCTAATAATGCCTGCAATCTACTGGATCATTATATCAACTATCAGTACTGATCAAGATGAAAATAAAAATAGACAAAACCTAAATGCTGTAATTTCTTCTAAGAAGACTAAAAAGAAAGAATAATGAAGATATAATAAAGAATAAAAGAGACAAATCTCTTGGTTCTGCAGTTATTTACATTCTGTTTCTCATCACTGCACAGACTGAGTGTCGGTATGAACTTGGATTGAAATAATTTACCGTCAATTCCTGTTTTCACTACCACTACTCAGTCTTTTTTAATGTCGATGAAACTTTGCCAACTTTATTTATCAATTATTTATCAATTTTGTGTTCTTTAAATGCACTGTTGAATTGCTGTTATATTTTAAAATGAGCCGTAGAATTAATGTAATATATCATTATTATATTCA
>WAAB01021423.1:0-30701 GCA_013389865.1 Piaya cayana
GAGAATCTCGGCTCAGGGAGAAATACGCTGAGCCTCCAAAAGTCAGTCCCCACCACAGTACTCACTGTCCTGGAGTGTCCTGGAGCTGGGTGCCGCCGAAGAAGGTTGTTAGGTCAGAGAACATTAGGTTGTTAGGTCAGAGAAAATGAATCTAGTGAAACCTGCAGTGAACCATGGCTTCAATGACTAGTGAAATTTTGCTGAAGGAATACTACTCCCATTCTAAAGTCCTCATCCTTGTATATTAGTGCCTCTAGCATATTAGCAGTGGTTTGTTGAAGCTTCTGAGCACAGATCCCTCAGATACTTTTACCCTTTTCTACTATGGACATCTGGAATGTTTCTCTTAGGGAAAAGTTCTAACAACATCATGGCAAATCCAGTGGTGATGGGACTGGAATTTCTGGAAAATGCAATGTGTTTCCAAGATCTCTGGTAGACATGCAGCAGTACATTAAATTTCAGTATCTAACATTGTTCCTGTTTTCAGTTTTCTGTCCTTCCCCCCTCACAGAAATTTTCAAATTTATAGTAGCAGCCTTGTCTACAAAACAGCTCCTGAACCACTACAGTTTTCAGCCTAGCTAGCATAAAACAGGAGGAATTTTACCTGCTGTCTCCCTTCCTTTTCCACACATTCACATTTTCTTCAACTATTAGCTGGATTTGAACTGAAAGAATTCACTGTTGAGCAGTTCTGGTGAGTTTGCATCTGTTATATTCTGAAAAAAAAAGCAACTCCTGAATATAATACTTTATATCTGCAAGATTACACTATATTGAAATAGGCCAAAAGAGTGTATGCAAATATTGTATTATAGTTAAGAGTTGACTGTAGCTTTTGAAGCTGAGGCTAGGGCCTCATAAAATGCCCAAGGAAATAATAATTCCTACTGATCTCTGAGTTTATCATTACCTCATTGTGAGATGCTCCTGTAGCACTACTGCTGTTTGCCTTCGACATTTGCTTTTGGAAGTCCTGAGGTGGTGTTAATTCATCATGATATCTAAACAGAATGTGAGACAAAGCACAGGTGGCTGCTGAAATAGGTTATTGTGTAGCCTGGTAAGGCTCTGAAGTCAATAGAGTTGCACTGACTTAAGTGTCTAAAAGGCTTGGACTAGCACATCAAACATATATCAAGATACACAACTGTCTAGAGTTGCAACTATAATTGCATACCACAATCTTGACTTGAAGTAACTTTATGTATGCAGATGTTCTCGGATTTACTCTGTGAATATGGGACATTCAAGCGCCCAAGAAAGGAAGGAGGGAGCTTAATAGCAGCTTCATAAACTACATTAGCTCTGTGAATCCCAAGTGAATCTTCCTATTAACCTCTAAACTTCAACATCTATTATCGTTTACACAACAACCCTTTCAGTATATTAATCATTTGCATTTCTATTTTATATTAGCAGGTCCATTGAAAGGGCAAAAATATCGTTCAGCATCTCCTGTTTGCAGTGTCAACCTAAGTACCTTTCCTCTTTATCACTGGACATAACCAAAGATGAAACAGACAGCTGAGGCATTCAGACTCTGCTTGGGCTTAAGCCATCTGTGTAAGAATAATACTCATTTTTAACAATAAAGGCTACTGTGAAAAGAAAAGTCTGCCCATATGCTGTTTAATATGGATGCATCACACATGGCAGTCTCTGCCCCAGGTGTATCTGAGCTGTTATAGCAAATAGTGTGCTTCCGATTAGCAGCTCATTTTTCTCTCTTAATTACAATTATGAATTTTTTAGAAAGAAAAATCACTTCTGAGTCCATTTTAGGTAAGACAAGAAAGACTGAAAAAGTCAACACTGGTTACCCATCCACATAGTGTTTCTTCTATGTCCCTGCTTTTGGACATGCAGATATTTGAGGCATTGCTTGCAAACATAATGCTACAGGAACACAGCTGATGATTGGACATAGACTGGTGCCTTCTGCAGAAGACAGCACTTCTAGGAAAGGAAATATGCTGCATCAGCTTCTGAAAGAGAAGATGGGCTGAGCATATTGGATAATCTGTCACAATTTTCTTTTAGCCAACATACAGACAAAAAAAAAGAAAGGTAGCATGGCTGGAAAGAGCCAGAAAGCTCAGTCAGTTGACTCATCAGACAGTCTTCAAAGCCTTCTCAGAGATCACTGGCTTCTTTTGTTACAAACCCATTTTCAAACAAGGTGCTTTATGCCTAGGTAGTGCTGGGATGAGAGAGCATGGGCTCTGCCTTCTCTCCATGTGCTGAGTAAGAGCTTCTGAAGAAGGCATGCACAAGCCTTCCTTAGGGGAGGGAGGGAGACACCAGTCACCAACATGCAACTACAACAGAGGGCCTGATCCTGTCACATCTCAGCATTGAAGTCCCTCCCTTGCTTCAGGCAGTGAAGTACAGCAGGAACTCTGGAAGGAGAGAGAAGCCTTGATATTCAAACAGAATTAATGCTAACACCTTTCTCTTAGCAAAAAATTGCAGAAAATATGAATTACAATATTTTAGAGAGAGGGTGGAAAGGGCTAGGCTGAGAAACTGGGTCACCAGGCCAGACCAGATGACAGAATGAGAAACAGCACAGAGGCAAGGGCTGACCAGGACCTACACACAGGCAACACAAGAGCATCAGCAGGTTATCAGCCTCGCAGAAGGTGAGTAATTACATTTTGTTGCGTGCTTGCAAGGAACCCATCATGCTTTAAACCCCCTCCACAAACAACTTCCCTTCCTTACAGAAGGAGAATGCTTGTGCCAGCACTAATGTGCCAGTCTACAATCAAAGGGAATGCATGTTCAGACCAGTCCAGTGGTGTAAAATTACATTGGATTTTGGCTCAAGCTCCCTGAGGTAGATCCAGCTGAGCTGGAAAATATCTATATTTTCCCTGAAAGCTTCAGCATGTCCTTACAGTGTTTTTCAAAGCCTGCACTAATGTTTCTTAGATCCAGAATCATGTTGGAGAGTAGAAGCTCATTCAGTGAATACTTGCCTCAGATCAGCACAAAGTTTTTCTTCTCTAGATAAGTGATTACTCTCTAAGATCAAAAAAGAGGAGAAAATTGACTTATAAAGTCATAAAAATGGGGTAATCCTTTGGAATATTTACCTTATTCTGCTTCCCTGACTCTTACCTCTCCAGAATTGAAGACAGATTTCAGCTCTGTTGCCCTGAGATGAAGCTCTTGTAAATCAAGACAGACTTTTGCTCTAGAATTAAAAACTTTATTCCCCACTTTTCCACAATATTTTGGCTGAATGGCACCAGGGTGACCTAGATGACACAGAGATATTAAATGTCACAGATATTTTCAATGCATTGTCTGACACAGAATTAAAGGTGAGAGGCACAACATGTAACTGCTTACCATTATCAAGAGATCGTGAAACGGTGTATGTGGAAACATCTTTGTTCACAAGTAATTTTCTGTTTTCCATCACAGGTTGCCCCTAAAAATGTAGATGTTCAAGGTTGTTATGTACTCCAGAGCCCACAACCATCTCATTACTACTTTGTGCATCCTACTTACCTGCTAGCAGCATCCTTCAGCAATCACTGGGCATGCAGGCAAGCAACAAGCTCGTGGGGGCAGGAGCTGTCTCTCTCATGAAGCACCTCTGTAATGAAACAAACACATAAGAAGGCTGGGTTTTGTCTAGATCTGGGTCACATCCATGCAGGAAGCTATAGTCTGAACATTTGTAAGATACAAATGAAGACTTGTTTTATTATAGGAAATAACTGAAACTTGTTGTTTCCCTTGATAGTGTTCCCCTAAAAAAGGGTAAATAAGGGCAATTGTTGTACCCCATGCTCCAGAAGGATATTTTGAGTGCCAGCTGCACTGTAGACATACGTAGGTAGTTTCTGTGGTTCCATATTTATGTTTAAAAAGGCAGTTAGGCAAGCAGAAGGGCTTTGTTACCATAGCAGATTCAACACACATAGTAGATTCAATTTTCATAGCTGATAAGATTGCTTTGGCTCTCAGACTTCACTGTAAGTGGCTGCAGGCACAGTTAAGGAATAAAAACATTTTAGTCACAAAGAATGAAAAGTTAACCCTGTGAAATTATAAAGCAGCTGACTCAGCTTTAGCTATTTCAACAACACAAACAAAACACCATTCTGCCTTTTATTGTGAATGCTAAGTCACCAAAGGCATTTAACTCTCATATAACATGAACCAATGTAATTGATTCTAGATTTTAAAAGGTAGAAACAACCACACATTTGGACAGATCTGACTTAAACACAAGCCAATGCCTAGGAATAAATGGGATCAGCAAAGTCTAACACATCTGGCAGATTAATTACACAGGTCTCTGCTGCGTTCACTTGGCTGTGTTGATTTTTGCCTCTTCTTTTCTCACTAGGGTTTTCAGAGCCTTCAGATCTCCACTTTCTGCATATCACTTTTTTTTTCAAAGAATTCCTGCTCTTTTTCATGTTCCATTTTAAATTAAGTCCCACCTACAACACATTTCGATATTTCTGAGCTGTCACTTCTACCTATGATTCATTTTTGCATGTTTTGTCATTCCTAATTTGGCAGTTTCTAGAAGGGGATAAGGAAGATGGCAGGTGATAGAAAGATCTACAAGAGACATGGAAGAAAACATCTTGTATTTCCTAGTGAGCTAAATCACAGGCTGTAACATTTTCAACAGTCCATATCCTCCAAACGACAGCAAACACTTCCCTGCAGAGACTGTAATATGCATATATAAGACATTTTAATCACTTATTGTCTCTTGTTGCATGGCATTTCTCCTTAGATTGTGTTTCTTATGACTTCAGGATTTTTCAGTATTTCAAGGCAGAGAGGGACATTGAATGCCCAGGATGATGGAGGTGGTATATTCCTCATGCTGAAATGACCAGTGGAATGCTGAATAATTTTTTTCTTGCTATTGCAAAGCTTTAATGCAAAACTTTAAAGAAAGATCAGTTCATATAAACAGACTACCCAGAAACTTCTGGATTAATGTCTCCTGACCTAGAACAATTGACCAAGTATTTACAGTAATTACCAAAGATCATTTCTGAGCTGAATTCAGATAAGAAAACTCAAATCCCCAAGATCTAAAGAACTAGAACATGAAAACATGATACTTCAGGTACTGTAAATCATCTGGAAATTTTGCACTAGCTCTGCCATATTGGGATAACTCTGAGGATGAGTTACATGCATTTGGGTCCATCTTCTTTCCTTTTTATTTTTTGTAAATGAGGTGGGGGGGAGGCTTTAATCAAGGTCTCACCTGGTTCCACTGCCATACTGAAATGCAAAATATTTGTTCTTTCATCTGCAGATTGAGAGGGTGCTGAGAGGATCCCATCAACCCAGATATTAGTACAAATTCATGATTCTCAACTCATTAGCTAATCTCACAGTAATCTCATTTTGCTTTTTAGATGCAAGCTGTAATGACAACTGCCTAAATTTCACATTACTTTCTTCAGTGTCAGTTACTTATATATCCCCTCTTTCTGACATGTCTTGAAACCGTTTCAGTGTGAAGTGTAGGCAGGGTTGTCATTAGCAATTTGACATATATACACATGATACTTCTACTGCATCCTGGCCTGTACTATTCTAGCATAATTAATTAAACTTGGCATGTCTCTGCAGTAAGGAATGCTCAGGGACTGCTAGCATCTAGAAAGCACTACACCAACTTCTTTTCAGGACTATTCCCATTGAAGTTAATGGGAACAATTTATTGTCAGCATTTCCGAAAGTTAATCTACTCATATTAATGTGAAGTTTTAGAAGCAAAAGCAGCTAGGAGATATAAACTCAGTGAACACCATGACATACACATCTCCATGTAGGCTGCCACTTAGCCCACACCTGCAGAGGAGCAGCCTTAGTTCCAGTATTTCAACACTTAGGGCAATTCCACCCATCCAAACAGAATGCTGCCTGGTGGGCCTTGAGAGAAATCCACCTCCAAGAATAGAAAAGCAAGCAGAACTTCAAAGCTGTGCAGATCCTATATTACAGAGACCTGCTCAGTAATGTGGCATATTAGCCCCAGTGCTGTCACATTAAGTTTCAAACACCTGACTTGGATTTTGTGCATAGTGCTCTTCTGTGTGCACGTGGTATTTCTAGGGTCTCACGTGCACTTATACATATGTTTCTGTTTGTCAGCCTTCCTCAGACAGATTTTTATCCTGGAAAGCAGTTCTTCACAGACAGATGTAGAAGCAGGAGGTAACAGCTAAACTGGTAACATTGCCAAGCTAATCATGAGTTAGAACCCAGACTCACAGCCATGGTCAAATGCTGACATTTTTCATCCAGACAAAGCGGCCACTCTGAGCAGGAATGAATAAAGCAGAAATAAATGCCTCACACAGTCATGAAATGTTTGAAAATGGACTCTTTGAAAACCAATCTGAGTGCTGGCTTTGAGGGGAACTATTCAGCCCAAGTCCTGCTAAAAACCAAAGGTGATGAACTATTTTTTCTGCATGTCAGAACACTGTAATAGAAAAACTTTCTTATTTCTCAAGTATTGCACTGAAGAATTCCAAACCCATTAAGGTAAAGGCCCTCTTCCTGCAATGGCAGACAGTTGCCAAACACATTTGTGTCCCAAGGACTGAAAAGAATTGAGATGAGTAAGCTTTTAAAAATAAAAATTGTTCAGGAGAAAAATTTTAGAAAAAGCTCAGACCATTTCTAGATAAGTAACAGTCATTAAAGGATTATGTCTTTCTCTATAGAAACAAGGACTATGAAACTAATAAAGGTGAATTAAAACCCTTTGCTCTTGTATATGAAAGTTGCATCCATAAAGTAATCCAAGGATACTGATTTTAGCTGTAAGGTAAGAGACTACCTTTTACTGAATACAACAGTGCCTATTTATTGTAATTGTTGCTTTATTTTCAAGCTACAGCAACGTCATAAGGGATTCCTTTAACCACACTGGGGTTTGGGTTTTTTTTTTTTCTCCTGGAAATGTCACTTAGCAAGTAAACCTAGATCAACCAGTTCCATTTTTTTCCTTGTGGTTGGTTTTCATGGCTGGTCTTTTGTATTGTGCTTAATACCTGGGCCAACAATAATCAAACCTGCCCAGCCCATCAAACCTAGCATCTACACTGAAAAGCCCAGTAATCTAACAGATAGAGAATGAACGTGGGCTGTTGATTCAGGATCAATTGTACATTGGCTTGGCTCAGAAATCTGTCCTTTATCAGTAGAACTCTCATGAGATTAACGACACCATTCTAATGGAGAAGTAGCCCAACAGAGGGACAACACAAAGCAGAATGTGCACTCCTTTTCACTTCTAATTATATACCTCATATATGCTCAGTTAATTTTGTTGCATAATGCTAGTTACTGGAGATAATTCTCCTTTCCAAGATAATATGCAGATTACCTTCCAGGAAAACCTCATTCAGTGCTGTTGAGGTTCTGCAGAAATTATTTCAGGGAAAACAAATTCTGGTTTGTCTCATCTTGCAGAGACTATAGCAACAGACACACACACGACTCAGGAACAATGTTTGAAAAGAAACAAAGCAAAATCCAACCCCATTTTCACAAAGTTTTGATGCAGAGGATCCTGAAAACAGAATACTAGATCCCCAAATATCCTTCTGCCTTTTTCATAACAGTGAAATGCTAACTTGGGGTATAAAGCACCTGCCAGGAACCTCTGAATTTACCTATGTAAAGATGATATTTGAAAGATGGTTTCTCTAACACTCAGTCTACTCAGCTGTTTCCCTTTATTTCCACTTTTTAATGCATCTGCTAACCTCACAGGTGCCTTTACATTTCCACTCCTTTCTTCACATTTGCCGTGCTCAGGCAGCTCTTTAAATAACCATGGCTATTATTTGGTGACTTTCAGCAAAGAGACCTGAGCATAACTGGCAATGTATTTCCCAGTAAATTCATTAGGCAAGATGAATACTTTCTTTCTATTACATCAGCCCTAACATACAGGATGATCATTTCATTTTCCATTTTAAATTTAAATCTACTTCAAAACTTTCAATATCATATTACATTACAGTCTGTCGTTCTGTGCTACTTACAAATGGCAGGAGGAAATTGTCAGTATCGGGCTAATGGCCTAATTTATAGATATGGCAGGACAGCTGGAAATCAAATTTCTGCCATGACCATCATCTGGGACTATTCTCTATTATTAGATCAAATCCTGAGGCAACATTCTGAACTTCAGCAACAGAGGGACTCTTCCAGCCACTACAGTGACAAAGATTGCATGCTCCTCCAAAACACACTTCCCGGGATGCTGCTTTCACCACTCTGTAAAGCTGTCTTTTAGCACTTGGAGATACTCTTGGTTGATTCTCAGTGACCCTTTAGCAAGTGCTTGATCTTGCTTGCTCAGGAGGCATGTTAGGGGTAACTGAAGAAAAAATCTGGCCCTACCATCAAGACACTGGGGACAGCAAAACTGCAAAGTGCAATTATGTGCCAGCAATAACAGCTTCCTCTTAGACTATTCCAGTGCACAACAGTGAGAAATAATCTAATTCTATTCATACTTTATCAGACACTGAAGACATTAAGTCAGTGAGGGAAGGTATTATGGAAGGCAGAACTAAGCACTTCTGTCTGTCCTAGGAGGCTAAAACTGACTGCTCTGACTCATCTCAGCTGTTAGCTCTGCTATACAATCTTATTTCCCCTTTCACTCACATTAACTAGAGAGAAGAGATCTCCTGGCACTGGTCTCCACTGGCACACTACTGCTAGAGCAGTGGTTTGGGTGCCTGTGATGTGGTGATATAACAGAGTTTCATTTTTCTCAGAGTTGTGATCTGAGTCTCAGGGACATAGTTGTGCTCCCTCCTGACTTGTATGCCGGGTAGCCTTCTTAGCTATAAGGCCTCCCTGGACACTTCATCAAGCCCTGATGTTTTCAGTGCCAGCCCTTCAACAGGCTCACATGGTTCTGTGCTAGCCTATTGTAGTTGCTAGTAGGTTTGTGACGCTGGAGCTGGGTGTTCTGTCAGGAATCTCAGAACTTTGGCTTTAAGATCCACCATATCTGTGGGTGGGAAATATCTTGTATTAATCAATTACCTTAAAAATCACTTTCAGGTCAAAGCAGGTTAAAGTGAAATGCATGGAGAAGTATTTATTTCCAATCTACAAAATAAACAACCTGGTTTCAAATGCTTATAAAAAACAAAGGTGAAGAAATTAAAGAAAAGCCTGTATAAGCTTCTACTGTTCAGATCACATCTGAAAGGTTGACTCTTTGCACTCCTGACTCATTTCAAAACATTTTCTTGTTGAAGCATGCTAAATTTAACAGGTTTTTTCCCACCAATCTCCCTTTTCAGGTCTTTACCTCCACCAATATTCCACACTCATAGAATTATAAATCACTAAGTTGGAAAAGACCCATTGAGTCATTGAGTCCAACCATTCCTATCAAATACTAAACAAGGCCCCTCAGCACCTCGTCCACCTGTCCCTTAAACACCTCCAGGGAAAATGACTCAACCACCTCCCCAAGCAGCCTGTTCCAGTGTCCAGTGACCCTTTCCGTGAAAAATATTTTCCTAAAGTTCAGCCTGAACCTCCCCCGTCAGAGTTTGAGGCCATTCCCTCTTGTCCTGTCCTCTGTCACTTTGGAGGAGAGGCCAACTCCTTCTGGATGCTCATCAAATTAGTTCCGTTTTACTCAACAGATAACAAGAAGAGAATTAAAACAAAGGAAGGAAAAGGAAATGTTATTTTAAGGGACCAGTTGCTGTTTGCTGTTCTTGATTGACCTATTAGCAAGTTCTTGACTGAATGGGCGGTAACACTAATCTCTGTCCCACAATCTCAAGTAACTTTATGCACCCATTTTAGTGTGATGTATCTTCATTCATTGAACTCTCACAGTTCAGAAATTAATAAACACTGTTGCTATAAACATCCATATGCATGCATCTCTTACTCAGGACAGGTACTGAAGTAGTCAACCATTCTGGGGAAATAGTAACTGTGGGTTAACTGAATCCTGTACCAGGCTTTGAAAGTAACAAAATCAATTGATAGTAGTAGGTCTTCCATTTCTACACCTGCAAATGTTCTGTTTCCTACCATGTGTATGGGTACTCTGCATGCACAGCTCAAACTCCCGGTGTTGTTTTCCTTCTGCCCCAAATCATTTCATCTCTCTTAAGATTCTGTATACTGACCATGCTCTCCATTCCACTATTACTATTTATTAAGGGCCAGGCCAACTGGTGTCTCCAACAGCACTGTTGACTGAACAGCCGTTCCCGACAGTGGTTGCCCTGTTGCATCCTTGTGCTGCTGACACACCATTGTTGGCAAGGCCTGTCAGAGAACCAGCGTACAAAAAGGATCCAGCCTAAAGCTTTTTCAGCCAGCTATGCAAAAAGCTATGCCAACACAACAAGGAGAACAACCCAGGAATATAAATGAACACCAGTGAGCAGCCCAGTTGCCAGGTGCCTACATGGCAATTGAGTTGTCATTACATCAGCCAGCCAGCACTCTGCTATGTCAGAGCGGGCCTCTCCAACACAAAGCACCTATGTCACCTATTTAGCAACAGAAGTCCAGAGCAGACTGTGTCACAGAAGCTTTGAGTTCCTGCCGTACCAGAGGTATGACAAATGGCAGTACCTATGGAGCAAGATAAGTCCCAATAGTTGGAGCAGAAGCCAGAAGTTTTGAGCTTTTAATGACATTTTTAAGAAAAGCTTGGTTAAAATTGTGAAGAACAATTGCACAACAATTTCAGTGCTGTCCCTGCCTCTGGCTAATAGGTATCCCTAGTCCTACAAAGCCACACCATTGAGACTGGCCAATGCTAAGCAGCAAAGGAAGCTGTCCCCAGGATTGATCATGGACCAGTACTCAGAAAGTACTGCACCTTTTGGGAAATTAATATAATAAAATGTAGCTATTCTTCACACAAAAGAAATAAAACCACTTGGCTTAATTTCCAATGATGAAAACATCTGCAATGACTTGCTGAAGAATAGCAAATACTAAGGCTGCGCTATTTGGAGATGAAACTGAGCATGTGTGATCTTCAAAAACTCACCTTACTCAGAAATTCCTTCTCACCTCTGTTTGCCATAACCCGAGGGTTCTTTCCCAGTCTCACTGCAAGCCTTCTGTTCTCTTTAATAAGGCAATAACCACCCTGCTCTTTGCTTATTTATAGTTGTTCCAACATCCTCTACAGCACAACAAAGTTTGTGTGTGTCTTCCTATTGAGTCTACTTGTTCTTTCTTCGTGATCTATAGCTTCTGTCTGCCTTGGGAAATGAAACCTAGCAGCAAAGGCAATTTTTCTTCTGGCTTCCATCTGCTGATAAATATATGTGCTGCAAGTTAAGGAGCTGTGAATGATGGAGTGCGTATAATTTTAACTTAATGACAGCTGGTTAAAGAGTGATGGGTTAGAAAGGAGACCACAAAGGTCTTTGGGAGGATTATGTTAATGAAGTCAGAGTTTGTGAAAAACTATGTACTAGGGGAGAAAGAATGTAAGGAGCAGTGGAGGCTTTAAAGAGTAGGAGTAGGATCAAGAGAACTTTGGAGGTCTGTTTGGAGTCAAAATAATTTTTTTCTGGTGAATCAAAGCAAATACAGACTCTTAACCCTATCAATATAAACATATATCTAAAAGTTTAGGCAAGATCCATAAAGAACAAAATAACCATGAGCCAGTTCATGCTTCTCTAACTGGGATGTAGTTTCACATGATTGTTATTTTATACTCAAACATGAGGCAGTGACTCAGAAAACACTAAAATCATGTCTTTCTGATCAGATATCCACAACTTATTTGGATTCAGAATATTGCATGTGAATTCATTAAGTTGTCCATTCAAATGGAAAAGATCACTAACAATTCCATTACTAGTCACGACCCATAAACACCTTTGTTCGGAGACCAGACAAATTACCTTGAGACAGATTGGCATCCCTCCAATTATGATGTTTCTTCTTGATTTATTTTTGGATCCCAGCTTAGAAATATTTATCAGTAACCAATGAAAAGGATTCTAAAAGAGGGGGGAAATATATCCGAAACAAACATTCTGATTTCCTAACTACTCATTATTTATAGAGAAATGGAGACTGACATTTATCTCCTTTTTATTTTTATCTTATTACCCATAATAAGTGGATTTTAATGCTTAACCATACAATGACATCATTACCACAAGGAAAGATGAGAGACACTTTTCAAAACAAACAATGCTGCAGGCCAAAATACAGAAAGTATGCTTAATTATTTTTATTATAATGAAGACCCTAAACTTCACCTTCACAGTTCCTTACCAATGTGTTATAATTAATGCATTTGGTGTGTGACACTAAATAATTGAAATGCCAGTACTGAGGGACACAAAGTATGACAGCAGGAAGAAAAGATGATAAGTCACCACTATCACAACTTGTTCCTCCTGCTGGCACTTTCTTTAGCTCCCATGTCCTGACAACGGACTTTACAAACTTAATATGATTCTAATTGCATTAAGAGGTTTTAAAATATCCTGTCACGGACAAGAGCTGCTCTATGTTTAATTCAATGGAACTTGTGCTCGTGCTGCCCAAATGAATACTTAAGAGCAAGATTTATCTATGTCATGGGAAATATAGCTTGTAAGAGGACAGTCTGCTACACTAACCTGCCTGAGGACACACAGACAGCCTAATGAGGGTAAGCCAGAGTACTCTCCAGCCTGAAATACCCTCTCAAATAATAGACTTGATTGGATGCTTAAGAGGTGGGACACCTCCTGATGTCTGTGCTGGGGAGTTTTCTCTGCCACAGGTATCATCCAGACAATCAAGACTGAAAGCCTGTTCCTCCTGCCTTGTGTTTCAGTGTTTTTAAAGCCTGCTTTACTTCTTACCACTGTTACACTCTTGAGGCAATACAGACACAACTTCACTAGAGGAAGCAGTAAGCACTTGATTTCAATCCACTGCCTCTAAACCAGAAATTATTTTGTTAGCATTTACATTCTCCTATCCACCATCACTTTTCCAGGCTAACAAGTCTCACCTCACCCAGTCACACTTTGCAGGAAAGCTTTTCAGAAGTCAGATAATTGCCCTCAACTGATTTTTTTACCTTTTGTGTCCAACAGTGGCTGGAACGTGTAGGACTGGTATAGGTGCTGATATACGTTTCTCTGCTTGGCCACTAGAGGAAAAGACGGGGGAAGCCGTGGCTGTGTTCAGCACCACTATGCTTAGGAGGCTTTTGTTTGGCTTCTTGACAATGACTCACAGCTAGATATACAGGATCTGAAAAGAAATATAGAGAGGGAGGTGTTAGTGTACCCTTTTTTAAAATTTCAAGTCATCTGGACTCCAATTTTACGTGCTACACTCTTTCTGAAATGGACTTGATCAGACATGTAGTTAGCACAGCTGACATGGCCATCTAGGGTCACCATAGGAATGGTTGGACTCGATGATCCGATGGGTCTCTTCCAACCTGGTGATTCTATGATTCTATGCCATTCTCTATATTCTTCATAGGAATCCAGGAACATGGAATTGAGTAATAGTAACAACTGATACCAAGATCTGTTTCCAACAGGTTAATAGCACATTTGTAGCTCATAGCTCCATCTTGCACAGGAACAGCGAGGGCTTTTTTTCTTTAGGTTCGTTCACCAAGGGCTAAAGATCCTAGGAGTTCAGACATTTAGAGGATCTTCCAATTAAAAACTCATCAAGTGTACAGACATTCTCACCAGCTGAGTCTCACTGCAGACATATCTCACAAGTACTGAGTATAGGGGAAGAATTGCCTCCTCAACCTGCTGGCAAAACTCCTCTTAATGCAGCTCAGGTTATTGTTGGACTCCTTTGCTACATGGGCACGTTGCTAACTACTGCTCAACTTGGTGCCCTTTTCTGAAAAGTTGCTTTTCACATGGTTGGCCTTGAACATTATTGTTGCATGGGTTTATCCATGTTTTCCCTTAATTCACCAAGCCAGTTATCTCATTGTAAAAGACTACCAGGTTGGTCAGGCACAATTTTCTCTTTGTAAAACTATGCTTACATCTCCCAGCCACCTTCTTGTCCTCCAAGTGTCTAGCAATTGTTTCCAGGATTATTCATTATATCACATTTGTAGGGATTAAATTGATGTTGACCAGCCTGCATTTCCCTAGATTCTCCTTTTGAAGATAGGACCAATATTTACTTACTTCTAGCCCTTTTTAGAGAACCTTATTCCCTTTCCAAGTAATTTCCAGGTGAAAAGACCCTCCATACCACTTTTATTCCCAGTCTCATATCTCCACTTCCTGTCTTGTCTTCCTTATTCTGTCCCTGGTGGAGTTGTTGTCTCCTCCCTTTCAAGACTTAGCATTGTAGAATGGGATAGAACAGCTATCCTACCGCAGTGTGATATGAGGCAGGAGACACATGAGAAAGTTGAGCTGCTGAGATTGTTCTGCAGCCTCTCACCTTCCCTTCTAGAGAAGGGAGTAAGGATGTTGCCCAATTTGCTTGCCTGCTCTTATCCAGAGGGTAGACAAACGGAGCAGACAGCTGAACAAAAACTCAAAGATGAGGCTGATAATTCATTGGAGACACGTATCTCAGCTCTCTGGAAACTAGCTCTTATCACAGCAGAATCTTCATTACCTTTGGCCTCTTCCCAAATAAAACACAAAGCTTGCAGACTATTGACAAAAACAGCTTCCAGCTTACCCTGAGGAGTGGATATATACAGGGACAGAAACATTAGTGAAATGCAAATTGAAGAAGTGAGACAATCTATCCATTACCAAAATAAGAAATTAGGCAACATGAGGAAAAGAAATTTTCTGACGAGAAGCTGACCAGCCCTTCACTTCTTTTGAGTATATGTCAGAGTCTCGTATATTTTTTAAAAAACAAGATACATGCAAGGTCTCAGACCCAAGGGGTGGTTTCCTTGCCCAGCTCAGAAATACTATCTTTACAGCCTCTGTTGTCTTCTCTGTTTCCACAGCCACAAATCCATTTTTTTTTCCAAGAACTCCATACCACCCTAGTCTTTTTGCTTTGCATGCTATAATCCTGTCACTGGAGGCCACATGCAGCTAAAAAATCAGCTTGGCCACCTCTATATTACAGCTGAATTTGTTTTCAAATACAATATTCAAGTCATGCATCTGAACTTATATTGTTTGACACTTCTGAAGTATGCAAAGCCAATGAATCAGGACCTTCAGTAATGTTGCATTTTTTTCTTAAAAGCAAAATTTTAAAAATAAATAGTATATTTTCTAATTTATCCTTCTGTTTCCTGGCTTGTTTTCTCCACTTTTTCATGCTTTGTTCTGCATTGAGGTCTAGACAGACTAAGAAAACAAGCAAGATCAAGCCTACAGTAAACTGTGAAATTGGGTGATTCTATACATTTTACATTGGTCAGTGAGGTATTTGAGATAGTATCTGACCATGGCAGCTGAGCCTATCAGACTGCTGCAGATCAGATCATATAAAATCCATCTTTCTATGCTTTATAGCAAGCCCAAATTAGAGCTGAGATACTAATTTCTTAACTATAGAGTTTAAGTATAGAAGAGGAGAAACACAGGAAAACTATCCAACATCTTTTCAAAGGTGCTAGCTGTGCAAATTCACCCACATGCCTGTACTTAGAGTATGTATTTGCTGACAGAGTAGGGTACTAGGAAAGAAATGTTGCTTCACATCTTAAATAAAATTCTGATTCCTTTGAAAGCAGATTTTAGGAAACCATAAATAAAATCAGAGTTCAGTTTGTGCCCTTCTGACCCATGTCTGGCTGTCTTCTTCAACTGGAGCTTGTAGCAGGAGAATTGGAGATGACCGAGTTTGGATTCCTGTTACATTGGTTACTCTTTCTGTTTTGCTGTATGAAGTGCAGCTTAAAGAAGACTATGCACCGATGTAGAAGACTTGTAGGTCTTCTAGGGAATTGCAGAATTCCAGAAATTTTCCATACCACAAGACAAGCAATTGACACATTCCTCTATCCAACTTGGCCTTTTTTCAAACCCTGCAGATTTTTCTCCCTGGTTTTGCCTCTGTTGCACACAGACACACAAACATATACATACTGAGAACCCACAGAGGGAGTCATTCTTCGTTTTCCCATTCATATCTTAGACACTCACAAAGGAAGTTATGTATCCTTGTACATAACATACTTCACTTCTTTAGGAAGAAATATTACAGTATTCTTCACATAAAAATAATTTCATAAGAACAATAAGTTTTGAGAAACGTAAAAGCATTGATACTAGCTAGTGTTATCCTCTCTTGAAAGCTGTGCTAAAGCATTAACAAGCCATGCTTAGACAGCACCTCTTTTTCACTGGCTTAAGTACAAGATTCATGCAAAGCTGTACTCTTTCCATGCTATTCCAAAGTCTTGAAACATTCACATCTCAGAAACAAAGCATAATTTTTCTGCTTTCCTTCAAAAAGCATCAAGCATGCAGCCTCAGTCAGGATACTGGCTATGCAGCTAAGTAGACATTTGCTCCTGAGCTGTCTTTGTTCCATATATTAAATTTTTCATTGCATTTGATAGCTACCTTAAATGAGATCTTCTTCTCAAAGCCTGAGGAATATCTTCATCATTGCCTTTAAAAAAGCTACATATAAATATATAGACAGAATATACTAAAATATATATTATATAATACACACAATATATACAGATATATAATATTTTAGATATATATATATGTATATGTATAGGTAAATATTTAAAGGAAAACAAAAAATTAGATGTATATTTTCTATGTAAACTGCATTTCCATTTTCCTTACAGAAAGGTATACTCAGTTGTCATGAGTAAAATGTTACGAAAGGAGTAAAAAGCCACTCCTGACTGAGACTGTTTACATATATTAACATATTGCTGGAAGTTATTTAGATACTGTGGTGACAGCTGAAGTAACAATAACTGTAGAATTCTGTTTTGAATTACTGTTTTGTAAAAAGAATGTATTTGCTGACAGGAACCTTATTTTTCACTCCTTTGCTATCTTTGTACATACTATTCTTAGTTATTTCTCAAACTGATGGAGTGTGTACAGAATTTTTTAAGCTGATGCCCAAGGGAACCTCCTTTCACTCACAGAAGAACTGCAAAAATTTCTGGAAAGTTACCGTCTCCCCAGGCTTCTACGTACTCTGCTCAGCAGCAAGGACAACATGTCTTTGCAACCATTCTAGTCCTCTTGAGCCTAGCTGCTGGACAGCTAATCTGGAGGTGGCTTGTCTGCAGTCTCCAGGTAGCCTATAAATCCTGCAAGTACTTCCAGCCTCTGAGGTTCAGCATTCCAGTTGTTCCACTATAAGGCTGTGTGGACCATGCCAAATTATATCTCAATTTCCATGCAAGATTTTCACTCCAGTCTCTGAATATGAATAAGGAAGACTCTGGGGAGTGAACTGAAAAATCAACACTCTCTAGATATTGCCAGAGACATTTGCAATGATATTGCCAGATTCAATTCAGAGAAACCTTCTCACTCATCTGTGAGCAATACTGATTTTCAGAAGAGATTTCAAATATTCTATATTCTATTAGCAATGCCTCAATCCTTCCTCTTGCTTATTAAATGTAGTTGATGTTGAATTCTATCAAATTTAAAAGGCTATGTTGTGATTAATTTCACTAGCAATTCTTCAGATTTCTGTAATGAAAAACAATTAAGAGTCACTATAAAAGCTTACTTGAGGGTCTTGGCAAGTTGATGCCATGTGCCTAATAGAAATGTTAACCATATTAATGATACTGTTTTATGTTAAAATACTAATACTAATAACACTACTACTACTACTACTAATAATAATAATAATAATGAAAGAGCCAAGGAAGAAACAGAGCTTAGGTGTCTTGAGTCCCAAGGCAGTACAGTTTCAGTGTTTTACTTGTGCAGGGTGGAAAATCCCTTACGTACTGCAGAGTTCCTCAATCCTGGCAGCCAGGGCAGAGGATAACCATTACAATACGTGGTTGTCACCGCTCATTTCAGTGCTCTGATCACTGTTGCCCTCCCAAGCCTGATGTTTCCCCCGTGCACAGATCTCTTTGCAGCAGTGGAGGGAGTTCAATAACCAGTTCAAAAAAAACTATTCTGAAGCAAGTCAGAGGCATTGACAAATGGCAGTGATGATCTGAGAGCAGTCAACAAGGTCACACATGTGAGTGAAGCTTCATTGTGAGCAAACTGCAAAAGCCTGCTAAGGTCAGGAGTTCTCAAAAGAAAAGCTAGGCAAATGAACCCTTGACTCTTATTTGTCCTGAAGAAACATAAATCTTTTCAGCTATTGTAGCGGTCAGTGAATGTAAAATAGAGATAGATTCAAGTTTCAAGACTGAGATGTAGATCTGGATTACAACTTGGAATCATCTGCTTTTTCCTTCTGAAAAAAATGCCTCTTCAGCCTTGTTGAAGGAAGTGGGCCTGGGCTTATCTCTATTGCACAGCCCTTGTAACACATGAAAATGCTTGTCTGAAGCACACTGGAATAACCACAAACCATAGGTCAGAGAGATTTCAATGGACCGTGCTTCGATCACCTCCTGGCAAACAAAACTTGCAGGTTCAGAGGTTATGTTTTCAGGGAAGCAATCCTAAAGTGATTATGGGAGTTTTGACTGTATGGAGACCTTCTGAGGCAGCTCTGGAAATAAAATTCAATACAAGCAGCAAGGCATTGACATCCTGAATATTTTCCTGGATGTGCAAAAGATGAAGAGACTTCTCCCTTCTTTCTTGTACACACAAGTGAAAACATGTACTCCTCCCTCAAGCACTGACTCAGTTGTTGCATAAGGATTGTTTGTACCAGTTACAGTTAAATCTCCTCAACACAGACTTACTTTGGGCTATTGCCAAGACTTTAACAGAAGCTTCAGTAAAGCACCCATAAAAAAATTACTTCATTTCTGCTAAGAAATGAGCTTGCCTGCCTGGCTTGACACTCTATACTGCCAGCTGACTCTTGAGTGTCATATCTCAATTGTTACACCTTCTAATGCTTTCCCACATTCACCAAATGTTTTTTTCAACTTTCTGTCTGTTCACTTTCGGTATGTTTCCACCTTCCTGGTGAACTACATTCACTGGCAGCTGACCAAGAAGAGAACATGTAATAAAGGAATTATCATGAGAACAAAGAATACAAACAAGTTGAGAAATGTTGTCATTAACTGGAGAGCAAATCTTACTAGGAGCAGCTGAGAGAACTGGGGTTGTTTAGCCTTGAGAAGAGGAGGCTGAGGGGAGACCTTATTGCTCTCTACAACTACCTGAAAGGAGGTTGTGGAGAGGAGGGAGCTGGGCTCTTCTCCCAAGGGACAGGGGACAGGACAAGAGGGAATGGCCTCAAGGTCCACCAGGCGAGGTTCAGGCTTGACATCAGAGGCTGCCCAGGGCAGTGGTTGAGTCGTCTTCCCTGGAGGAGTTTAAAAGATGAGTGGATGAGGTCCTGAAGGGGATGGTTTAGTGTTTCATAGGAATGGTTGGACTCAATGATCCAGTGGGTTCTTTCCAACCTAGTGATCCTATGATTCTATGATTCTCCGTTGTTGGTTCCCATTCCAAGTTGAACAGTCAGTAAAATGTACCTGCTACATGAAAATCATAGATGGAAAACTTCCCACCACAAGCTTTTCTGCTCATGTATATTCTGCTAAGAGTATACAGGCAGAAGCTTATATAAACAACAAGCCAGTATGGAAAACATGGATGCAACAGGAATTCTGGTTGGGAGAGAGGACAATAAAATTCTAGCTCCCTGGCATATGGGAAGGAACCATAGTGCAGCAAGAAGGAAGAGAATGGGAAATCATTGAATCATAGATTCATTAGCTTGGAAAAGACCTTTGAGATCATCAACTCCAACCCTACCTGTGCACTACTAAATCATATCCCCAAGCACTTCATCTACCTGCCTTTTGAGTTACCTCCAGGGATGGTGACTGAACCACCTCCCTGGGCAGCCTGTGCCAGTGCTTGATAACCCTTTCTGTGAAGAAATTTTTCCTAGTGTCCAATCTAAACTTCCCCTGACACAGCTTAGGTCCATTTCCTATGGTCCTATCATCTAGTACTTGGGAGAACAGACCAACATCCACCATTCTACAACCTCCTTTTAAGTAGTTGTAGAGAGTGATAAGGTCTCCCCTCAGACTCCTCCAGGCTAAACAATCCCAATTCCCTCAGCAGCTCCTCAAAAGACTTGTTCTCCAGCCTTTGAGAGTTGTTCAAGACAAAACAGAGCCACTAACAAGCAGATCAAGGCTTACATCTCTGTGACAGCATTTTTCTGTAGTTCTTGTACCCTGACCAGGACTAGATAAAGAGCAGAGGTCCTGTTGAGTTAACTCAGGTAGAGTTCAGAAAATAGTGATGGATGGAGAGAGTTTAATTTATTATGACTTGGGAAATCTTGGAACAGATTGAGCCTAAAAAGAAAGAAATGTCTCTGCACAAAACATCTGTTCATATTTGAAATTAAAAACAACGCAGAAGATTTTTTTAAAGTTAAGACTTAAAAAATGCCAGTGGATGTGGAGGAAAACATGTTGTAACAGATATTTGAGGAATTAAATCATTAAACTAGAGATTTTGTTTTCAAATAAATTTACCATAAAAGCTAATAAAATTCTACCAGGAAACAGTGAACTGCAGTGTCAACAAATAAAAACTCTGTTATGCCAGGTTTATGAAATAAGTAATCAGCTCTAAGTTCACCCTTTCATATACTTTGCAAGAACCTAAGATTAAGCTGGTTTGCTGAAATCCTTGGCTGTATGTGGTAATAAAGATATCTCAAAAATTCAGTGAAAAGTATAATCCGTGGTGCACAATTATCTTCAAGGTGAAGCAATTGTATAAGAATGACATAGTAGAGACGTCTTTAAGGTGTATTACCTGAAGAATGGTGGATAGGAATTCTGATGACAATCTCTTAAAAGATTTCCTGGAGTAAGACCAATAAGTTTAACCTCCGTGCAAGGAATCAGCAAAAACTACCATAGAAACAGAACTCCTTTCAAACCACATGTAATCTAGTCCACTTAGGCTTGAGTTGTGAGACTTCTGAGGATCTACAGGGACAGTACCCACACTATTTCATATTCTAGAGTATACACAGCATATTCTAACATACATAACAATTTTCTGATCCAAAATAAAGTTTTAAAATGTAATTGCTTAATGGGTGTGGTCTAGATCACCAGAGGCAAACTTGATTTATGAAGTACAGTAAATAGCAAAGAAAACTGATAATCTATGTACTTAAATTGATTATGTAGTGCCAAGGAACATACATCAATCATACATGATCAGCTTCCACAGTTTGCATTCCCATGTCATGTTTCATGTTGTCACTTTTTGCTACATTCCCATTTATTCTGCCTTGGTTTGTTCTTTTCCTTCCTCTGACTGATTTTTCCATTTCTCACCTACCATTTATCTCAAGCTACAATGTTGACAGCCTGTTCTCTGGCCTATGCCATGTCCTGTAAAATCTGATGATTTCGCCATTCTTGCTGCTCAGCTTGTTTTCAATGTGTTTAACTAAATACCATACAAAGATCTTCATATATTTTTGGTATACCTTCATTCAACTTCTTGTCTCATCAGTGTTTAAAGTTGTGCAGCACTCCCCATATTGACCATACCTCTAATTTAAACCTGCGACAGCAAGGTGTTTGTCCATGACTACTCAGAACTTATTTTGTCTGAAGAATTCTAGCTTTGGCTTTATAATTGCATCAGTAATCATTTGGCATAAGGGTTCTCAAGAATTTAACATGGTATATTGCATTTCATCTTGCTTTTCATATCCCTTTAGTTTCTTGAACTTTGATCTTCATTCAGATTCTAGGGTTGTGTTCACACTGATCATGTGTTAAATATCTTTTTCTCTGAAACTACCATGACCTAATCAATTTAAAGATGATTTGTACCCAATAGTCCACCAGTTAAATAGGTTCTATAGCTACATGAGCTTCCTGAGAACCATGTGCTAATTTACTCCCAAACACAAACAGCACTGAACACATTATTTTGTGTTAAACAATATCCTGTGTTAGAATTCATGTACAAAATTGTTAAACAATTTTTGTATAAGTGAAAGATTGAATCTTGTTTATTAGTTTCTGTAATCATTATAGTTTGTGGGCAATCCAACCATAACAGAACAAAAAGTGCAAGGACAACTAACACATTTCCATTGCTCCTGTGGATAGAATACAGCAGCATTATCTGAAGTCTCAGACACATACTTATCTGCAAATGTGTTGACATGGTTCTTGTAAAACTAAACAACAACCATGTCAGACTATCTATAAAGAGAGAATCTGCAAAGGACAAGAGATAAGTGCACCAATGAGGTACAACATATTATGTATGGTTAACTCATCAAGTCCTTTCAGAAGAAATGGTGTGACCAGAAGGTCCAGGGAGTTTATTCTCCCTCTGTACTCGGCACTGGTGAGACCCTCACCACAAGAAGGATGTTGAGGCTCTGGAGTGAGTCCAGAGAAGAACAACAAAGCTGGTGAAGGGGCCGGAGAACATNGGGTCTTTTCTAACGTAATGATTCTGTGGTTCTGTGAAATCTGAAAGCAAGATTTAGCCTTTAAGGTAAGTGAAGCAGAGGGGTTTAGATTATTTCAAAAGCTGAAGATTACTACCACTAACTTTCTCATGATTTTTAATTACATATAAGATGCTTAAGTCTCTCTCTACCTTATACAAGACAATCTCCATATGGACATGTAAGAAGAGAGGAATTTTTTTTGAACAACTGTTTAATGTTAAAATCAATTTCAATGGCTCATTAATATCCATGATATAACAATTTGGTAACAAGGCTCAGTACTTTTTTCCAGAGAAACCAATGGTGAAACTCCCATTGAAGGTAAGATACATGAATATTCTCCGACAGTGGATTTTAATAAAAACCTACGTCAAACTTATCAGCCTGAAGTTAACCAAGAACACAGAAACAGATTTCAAGAATATGGAAATTTTTTGCAAAGAGAAGTATAACAATAATAACTGAGAAAAGGATATTAAATAATGAGTTTAATCTGGACTTTAAAGTGAGAAAACTCAGCTTAGAGTACCATAAGAAATTTCTGCTGTTAACAATTGTGAAATAGTCAGCAAGAACATCTGGAGAGATTTTCTAATTTTAAAATACATAGTTTTCTCAGTTCCATGACCTGCTCAGGGATTTTGACAGAATAATTGCAAATATTATACAGCAACAGTCAGCAGTGTCTCAGTAACCCCAGATGGCAGCAGCCTGAGTCTTCCTAACTCTGAGTGAGAACAAAGTATAACTGCTGGCTGTCAAGACTCGGCACTAGCAGGCGAGTTACCAGCACCAGTACAACTTTAGCAAGAGAGTGAATATAAATCATTACAGGTACTAGGTTTATCTGGTTATTACTTCTCTGTCCCAGAACAACTGAGCTTTTTGCTTTCAGAGACTGATAAAAGACTCGCCACTGAAACTTGCAAAGAAATACAAAAAATAATTTGCTATACACAACCATCAGTGAGAAGTTAAACAGGGTTTGATTCTACCTTGAGGCAAAAGAATCAATCCCAAAATCCTTTCCAGACATAAAAAGAGAGAAGGGAAAATGTGTCTTGTACCAACTGCACTAGCAAACACACTAGAGAATATGATAATATTTCATTGCTTTTGTGCACATTGATATTATTAAATCTATTGCTTTCCATATACTTTAAACCAAAGGAGATCAGAGTCTCCTGTTCTGCACTGAGGAGTGTCCACACATGCAAGTATGCCCATCAGTGTTCTTTCAAAACAACTCTATAAACACAGAAACCCTTACTTAAAAAGACCGGTATGAATACCTGAAAAAAACACTGATGAAACACATTAAATAATTTGAGGAGTGGCTTCGTGGGTTAAAGAACATAAAACAGACTATAGATATTTCTATTTCACCATTTCTTCCCTCCATCTTACTCTGCTTTTTTAAGTAACAAGCATTCACTAATCAAATGTAAAGATATCAAGCTGCAATGCAGACAATCTAATAATAAAGAAATACAATTTAGAGGAATGTTAGAGAGAGAGCTACATCTCAGTCTCAATACTTTTGTTATGATGAGGATGTCTAACAGTTCCTATAGTAATAAAGAGGAAGGAAAAGAGAAGGATCCCAGAGAGATCCACACTGAAAGACAGGAAAAACTGCCATGGAAGCTGTTAGATGACAGTGAGAACAAAAAACATGGCATAGTAAGTAAAAAAATTGTCATTATCAATATTATTGTCCTTCTATTCTTTGCATACACAAACAAGATTACCAAAACAAGACTAACATCGGAAGTGACTAAATTTTCCTACCATTTTATATCAACCAAGAATATCACTTTTCTAAAATTTTGGGAGAACACCAACAACTGAGACCAAAAATGGATCATTCATAATTTTATGTTTAAAAAGCTTTGGTTTGTTCCAGGTGTTCAAGAGTTTGCTTTTTTTGCTACCACATTCAAAAATTTAGCTGGGTAATAGTCATGACCACTAAACAATGTTACTCTCAGAAAGTTCCCTTAATTTTATGCACATCTTTACTGGACTTCAACATTCTCAGTCTTGTTGCTTTAATAACACCCTGTTCCGCATTTCCTGACTGGATGCCTTCCTAATGTGAAAAAAAACGTTACTAATATCTCCTCCTGCCCTTTGTGACCTATGTGGTTAGATAAAGATTACCATTCAGTTCCTGCATTAGGATTTCCTTTTGAGTTTGCTGCCTCTCTATAACTCCTCCTAGAATTTTCACTGTGCATATAGAGTTTAAAATTGTATGGTCAAATGTCTATTCCAGTAATTGCCTTTGGACCTTAAGGCTGTATTGAATTCCATACATAAAGCAAGATGGAAGTTCCTTAAATCATTAGGATTAGAGCACGACTGCCAAATCTGTGCCATTTCTGAGAAGGTAAGCAAATGAAACTCCAGATTAGTTTTCCAGCTATGCTTAGCAGCAGTTTGAACAGTTGGGGTCATTTAAAACACTTCCTTTAAGAATGTTTCTTTAGTGTCTAATTTTGTTTCTCTCAGACCACTCTAATTTAATCAACAGTCCCCTGATTTCATGGGGTGAGTTAGCTTCACATACAAATATTAACATGGGGGAATCTAAAAGGGCTCTGAAGCCTTACAGAGATTCAAGTTACTTTTTTTTCTGTAAGGATGCTGGTCATTCCAGCACAACAGGAAGGACTAGTGACTGATAAATAAAGCCCAGGAGTAGAGTCTTTGGTGGCAGAAGAGGCCTCAGAAAAAGACCTCATCGTGGTCTGATGTTCAGGCCTGTGATTCTCCCAGGTAGCTCCTGCTGTGGTAAGCAAAATCAAATATGATGTTCTTTGTTGAACATCTTTGAGAACAGAAATTCTTTTGTCATTACAAATCAAACATTCAGCTTCAATGCACCACTGACATTTCTACTCTGCCAAGGCATGTATGCAGCATAGTGATGCTTTCTTTGCAAATCACACAAAGCTGTACTGTAGCTGCAGTAATAGGCTCACACTCTGATAAGTTGCTTTGATATCTATAAAAGTTTTTAAAATAGGGTTGATGAATAGGGTGAAAAGAAAAAAAAAAACAGGGCAGGAGTCTGAAACAAAATCAAAAAGCAAAACATCTACAGAAAACATCCTGTCACTGAAATAACACTTCCTCTCCTGTCTCCTCCTATCAGCATTCATGACTACTGTCAGACAAGTGGTAGTATACTTGGTAACCTGTGATCTAACAACCCTCATATTATCAATAAAGTATAATGTGCAGGTATGCATACTTGGGGCCAAAAGGTCCTTACTGGTTCCTTAGTGTAATGTAACTATGTGAAACTGATGTTAAAAGTGCCATAGTTAAAGAAAGGGAAAAGTTCCTTGGAAATGCTGAAGTACACCAATATCTCACAACTTGAAAACAGCCCAGCCCTTTAGTCCTGAAGGAGGGAAAGACATGGCTTGTGCATATGGCTTTTGCTGTACTGTGGAGCCCTTGTGAGAGACTTGAGCACCCAGCCCGCGTCTGGTGAAAATAATTATAAGCTCACTTGAAAAGACAGAACCAGATAGCAACAGAAATAAGTATAAAATACATGAAATAGAGGAGCAGAGGAAACAGGAGAAAATGGAGTAGGAGGTGCCTAAGAGTCCCGCAGAAAGGAAGAAAAGACTTCACATGATCACAAGTAGGATTTAAACATAAAAGCAGTAAATTATTAGTGTTTGAATCACCTAGAGAGTAAACTTAATAATTTTAGCTTTATGTCAAGAAAACCAAAGCCTCAAGTCTCTTGTGACTTGCAGAGCTAGACGTGAAACAGTTGCTGAGCCTGTGATGTGTCTAGTCTACTCTAGACCAGTCCATAGCTTTTTAACAAGCCTTTCTGTTCTCAGTCACTGCTTTGAGAATAGATTTTATAAACAGTTGCTGTCATCTACCATTTATGACCTGCTAATGATCTGATACGTCCAGCTCTCATGAAGCAATTTCTTTGGAATTCAAATAATTGGTTCCCCACTGATTGATACCATATATTAAAATCTGCAATCAGAACTAATGCAAAACAGCCCCTTCTTGGTAGCTCTATCAGCCAAACCAAGCACTGAATGAATATAATTTTCTACTTATGTTAAAGATTGTTTTTCATCTGCTTGTTCTTGATCACTTTTTAAGCATATTGTCCAACACAGTCAGAAAACTTTGCATTTCAAGTATCACCCCTTCTTACCAGAACCATTTTAAAAAATTCTTCCTCCACATGGAGTTAGGTCTTGGGTTTGGGATTTTTCTGAACTGTTTGGGGATATTTATAGGGTTGGGTAGATGACAACAATTCATACAGGGATCATAGAAAGACTCTGGAAGACAAGTTCCTTTCACTTAGAAATATCAAAACAGACACACTGTCAGAAATTCTGAGAAAGTATAAATTGCAAATGATTCTCCCTTCTGATTTTCAGCCACACTTAAGCTCCAGCTAGGAGGATCATTTTCTTCTTGAAGCAATGCTGAGTTCAAATCTGTTCTTATCTAGGTGATCGACTCAAGGCAATGTAATTTCAGGTAGAGATTGAAAACAGAGTGACAAAGCAATGAACCAATTCTCTTGATTCTCTCTGAGGTACCACATGGGACAAGAATTGTTCCATCTACTCACATAGGTAGAGTTCTATATCCAAGGCTGTCAGCAGACCACATTTTACAAACGCTACCTCCACTTAAGTTGTATTTGTATCTGATATTCCTGTAGTAATTATCTTTCTGGTTGTACTTTAAAATACTTAATTCAGTTAGGCAGATGAAGACATGGGGGAGATGTATAAATGCATGCTGCAAAAGAAATGTGCTCAAGGACCTCTACATCTTTGGATATAGTTTTGGCAGATGTCCCGATTGCAAACACAATCTCTTTAATGTTCAAATTATGTTCTCTTAATGGTGTTTGCCCTTAGTACATTGTCTATAATTTACAAGCTCTTAAGATACAAATCCAGTTTGTGCCTGCTACTGTAGGTATTATTGCTCTATTAATACCTATTAAGTCTCTGAAATACACTAAAATTCACATTTGACAAATTTTTCATGGAATGTTCCAGGTTAATGAAAATTAGATAAAAAGTCTAACAGTCAGGAAGCAAATGAAACTGTCTAGAATCAAAAACGAAAACCAAAAATATGAATGTGTTTAAAATCATTATTACATTTGCACCTGAGGGACAGACTAATAAGCTTACAGGATTTTGTAGAAAGCCAGCACTTAAAAAAAGACATTGTTGTCAGTATTAGCAAGTAAAATAAAAGCCAAAACAACTGGAGGGTTAGCATTTGTATACCTAACTCTCATTTCTAGAAGGCATAAACAAATTTTCTTGCCTCATTGTGTGCTCAGAAAACTTCGTTTTGCACCTAAATTCTTTGAATAAAATCTGACTTTTCAGTGAGTATAACTGTCAGCAGGGGTTTGAGTCCATCTGATGGTGTTTTAGAACACCTGCAGCTTTCCAACTAACAGAGAACAGATTTAGCATTTTTTGAATCAGCAACATACCTAGTAAGAAGTGAACAAATAAATGACATCCCAAACATTTAGAAAAAAATACTTACACAGAAAGATTTTTACTACACAGATCTGAAATGAATGATAATATAAATAGCTTGAGTGGATGAAGTACACCCTGTGAGGAAGGCACTATGCTGCAATAGTGAATTTCCAAGATCAGAAACTGAAACTGCAATTTTGCTTTCCTGTTTCATGCATCATCTCCATTTTGAGAGAAAAAAGATGATGTAATTGCTAAAATACAAGTAAAAGAATCACAGATTCACAGAATTGTTTAAGTTGGAAAAGAACCTTTAAGGTTATCAAGTTCAACTGTTAATCCAAGCCTGCCAACTCCACTACTAAGCCATTTTAGCTTAGTCATTGCTAATGACTTTTCAAAATACTTGCCTTGAATTCTAGACTTCCTTCCTCCATATACTTCATCCCAGCAAAACACAGTAATAATCTTCACCTCTCTCTAAAACTGAATGGAAAAATAAATTGTGAAAAACTTCCTTCAATATGAAAGAATAATATTAAAACACCCAAGAAATCTGAAGGCTTTGTATGTACATAAAAATGTGTCAGAGCTACAGGATGTTAGTCTCGACCATTAAGGATCTTTAAGTCTTAATATTTTACTTGTTAATGAAGCAAACATGCAGAATAATTACTGTCATCAATTAACACATTTTAGTAAGAGGAAATACAGCATTTGCTTTAGGGGAAAAATGTAGTATGCACTACAGTGAAGATTACAGGAATTCAGTCTAAAATTCACTGTATTTTTCTTGTACGGGTTATGGTGGAAATGTTTTAGGATAGCCGTCATTTTTTATTTTTTTTTTTAAGTTTATTTGAATGCAATGCATCGGTATTTTCTCTCTGAAGAGAAAACAGTGAACACTTACAATGTGCAGTCTTGATGACTAGGAATGAGACCCAAGAAGAGAAACAAGCACACATTCAAAAAAGATGGGTAACCCTTCTTCATTAAACAAAAGATTCAACTTGTTGCCAAGGCTGTTTGACTGAAGAACTAAGAACATCCCCTAGATCTTTCTGAGGTGCACAAAAGAACAGTGCAGCTACAGAGAAACACACAAAATCAAAGAACAAAACTTGGAAAATGGTCTGAGGTAATGTATCTCTCCCCTACATACAGGTATGCTCTCTTCTTTTCATAGGCTGTCAAAAACAAGTCAGGAATACATGAAGAAATTGAAACAATAGGTGACAAAAGGTTTAAAATTAGAATTAAAGCTTGGATAACACAGTAGTTGGGCATAGCTCAACAGGTTGATGTGGAGATTGTTTCTTTCCACTACTACTAACTCCAACAAAAGTCTTTTTGATGTGAAGCTATAAGCAGTTTCCAGGCATCATGCAAAAGGGCACAGTCAACCTCTAAAATGTCTTTACAGTGTCAGCTGCAACAAAGAACTTCTCCCCTGAACACTATCTAGGATATTCTTTGTGCTGGGGGTTAGTTCACTGCTCTAGTTTATATTGAAGCCATAATGCATGCAAAGGTCACAGGGCTCAGGAAATGCATGAAAGGAGACTAATGGAGTTCCATTCTTGGAAAGAATAAGATGCCTTCCTTACATTAAGCATTTAGTAAATACGGAAAGTCTTGCATCTCAACAAATTAAATTTTTGAGAAATACCCCAATCAGATATTCAAAATGTTCCACAATGTATGGTGGTTCCAGCAGAACAGTGCTAAATTATTACTGTTGTGCTTTGCATTTACTGGACCTTTTCCATAGTTGTCCCAAAATTGTGCTGTGGTTGGTAGACTTGTTTCCACCTAATGAAATCTGAATACAAACTGAGTTTCCTATAGGTAAAAAAGTTTTGTACCTGCCAGTTTCCACCAGCATATCTCTCAGCAGCCAATTCTTTCTGAGAGCAGGTCAATGAGAAATAAGTTTGTTGTTGATTAGCTTGTTCAGAAACACAGTATTTTTCATTGTCCATTATTCCTTCATGTCAAAACCATTTATTTCTATCCATTCTATAACTGATTTTCAGTTTAAAAAATGACTATCTGTGCATCATTCAGGAAAAGCTTTCTGAAAGACAGTGGGAAGAGCACTCAAGGTAAAGCTCTCATCAGCTGGCATCATTCTTATTCAGAAAGGACATTCAAACTGTACGTGAAGGAGTATAAGAAACGTCTGTCTCAAAGAAAGAAAGATGACAAATAGGTCAACATTCCTTTAAGCCTCACTGAAGCTATCTTTAAAAACAGTTATCTGCACTTACAAAGTGCTACACCTCCCTCATTAATTGGTATGGCCTGGACAGGCCTGGACAGGCACACACTCTCCTGGGTGGAAAACTGGTTGGCTGGCCAGGCCCAGAGAGTGGTGGGAAATGGAGTTAAATCCAGCTGGAGGCCAGTTACAAGTGGGGTTCCCCAGGGCTCAGTGCTGGGTCCAGCCCTGTTCAATGTCTTCATCAATGACCTGGATGAAGGCATTGAGTGCACCCTTAGTAAGTTTGCAGACAACACTAAACTGGATGGAAGTGTCGATCTGCTGGAGGGTAGGGAGGCTCTGCA
>WAAB01021423.1:30944-54982 GCA_013389865.1 Piaya cayana
CCAAGTGGCAGGGGACAGGACAAGAGGGAATGGCTTCAAGCTCCACCAGGGGAGATTTAGGCTAGACATTAGGAGGAAATTTTTCACAGAAAGGGTCATTGGGTAGTGGCACAGGCTGCCCAGGGAGGTGGTTGAGTCGCCTTCCCTGGAGATGTTTAAGGGATGAGTGGATGAGGTGCTGAGGGACCAAATCAGTAGTGTTTGATAGGAATAAAAAATAGTGTTTGATAGGAATGGTTGGACCCAATGATCCAGTGGGTCTCTTCCAACCTGATGATTCTATGATTCTATGATTCTAAGTATATTATTCTGTCACTGTAAACAGGAATTCCCTTATCAGAATAAAACTAATTATTTGATCCAATGTCAGCACTTATTACTCAGGAATGTGACAGGGGACTAGGTAGTTATTCAAATAGAGTAAACTTATGTAAATCAGCCACATACAGTGCTTTCTTCTGAAAAAGTACTTATAATATGATGACTGTATAAAGTAGGTGCAAGTATGCATAATAGAAGGCAGAATACTACGTAATCTCAGGTACTTCACTGCAGCCAAGAAAACTGAAGGAGTCCTGCATAAAGCAGTGTAGATTAACTCACAAATAATCAAAAGTTAGCTGTAGTTTAATACAGTGGTTCAATATTGTTAGCGTCAAACTTTATGGAATCTTTTTCAATTATCTGAATAATAAGCATAGCTGTGCCTGTTCCTCTAATTTTTGCACAGGTTACATTGGAGCATATAAGAATAAAAGACATGCACTTTGAAGGATACTGGTCTGGAACTCAGAAGATGTCGGTCCCACTCTTCAATTTGCTGATGACTGGCTGAAAGAAATAGAGCAACTTTTTTTTGGTCTCCTTTTCCCTAAATAAGATTTATCTATAAAGTCTATACAGTATTTAACCATAGAGTAATTATTCATGGCAGAACTGCCACTTGTTGCTTTTCATACAATGTGAAACACAACGAAATCTAATTTTAGTGGAGAGAGGATTTAGGTACTAACACCACAAATAACTTAACAGCTTAGATAAATGTCTTCTGTGGCAGTTAATTGCGCTACATGTAAAATGCATCAGCTCTTTCCTACAACAGCCAGCATGACAGGTCAGTCATAGTCAGGTAGGGGAAAAAATCACAGTGAACACTAAGAAAGAAACAGAAAAGTCTACCATTTCCCTGCATTGGTTTGCCCTGGTGGTTGCAGATGCACATGTCACCAGTCCATCTTTCATCTTGTAGTTACTGGAGAGAAGTATGCCCTTCTCTGCTTATCACCAGCTAGTCTTCTTCTTCTCACATTCACAAAAACAGGCACAAAATTTGCTTCAAAATTAACAGCACTAAGAATACATTAAGAGGAACACAGTGAGGAACACAGTGAGGGTAGTTAATTATAATCTATTTCTCAATAAAAATAATGAAATAATGTCGCTGAGTATGAATAAACATGATACTATCACAGAAATCAAGACAAAAAATAAACAATGATCTTTCAAAACACGCTTATGAAATAAGGTCCGCACTATTTCTAAGGCATTCCATGCATTGTGGCAATTTGAAATTTTAAGACAGTTCTGAAAAAATACATTAAGATAGGTTACTTTAAGTGCAAACTGATTTTACATTATTTTAATCAAAAATATCATGAGAATTCTTTTGCAATTTGAATAGAACAGGTAAGTCAAGGTTTAACTTCAATGAAATCTTTTTGGAAAGAATATTGGTATCATCAGTTCCATTGGCAGTCATATATAACGTGGATTTACTTTATAAGCCATCAGATTTTACTATACCATGTTCTCTGTCTCCATTCTACCAAAGCAAGACTAATGCTCTGAACTAGAACAGGAATTGATTTTCAATGGTAACTTTTCAGCAAATGCACCATCTATGGTGATTCATGGTGGAAACAACCTACCTGCTGGAGGTGCACTAAGAATCACATATTTTGACCCTTAACAAACCTCTGCTGCCACTACTCTACCATTGTATGGATGCAAAGTTAGGGCCTGATGGCTTTCTACCTTGCATACATGTGAAAACAGGATATAATTTTTTAGTATTTTTCACACTGTCCATTGGGTCCTTTTTCAGTGCTTCACAATTCAGGATGAAGTCATACAGTACAGGTAAAATAATACACTTGAGTTGTTAGGAAACAAATGCCAGTTAGCTACTTATAGTTACAAAAAAAAATTGGGAAAAAAACCCCCAACAAACAAACATTTGCCAGCCTATAAAGAGTACATAACATACATGTTGCTAATTGTTTCTTTAATTGGCCTGGTAGGGCAGAGTTGGGAAAGTCACAAAAGTAGTAAATGACTCTGTTGTGTTATGTTAATGAAATAACTTGGGGATGGGAGCAGGAGTTTTTGAGCGGTTGCCAAAAAAAGCTAGTTGCAAGGGCAGAAGTGACCAATCAATGTTTACCTGATGATTTGGCCTGCTTGGCCTATATAAACAGTGAGTTAACCCTTAATAAAGAACTTCATCTGAAATCATACTGATTTGTCGTGAGGTTCACTTGCCCCCGCCGCGTTACATACATATGTACAAAATGACTTGTGAGTAATTGTGTGATGATCATAACAGTTGATTGCCACAGTATTAACTGTAGAGAAAAGCCTTTACATTTAATAAGTATTCCTTGCTAAACTGTAGTAAAAAAAAAATTATCTGCTGTTGCAGTGAGGCATTTTTATCTCCATTTAATACAGAGTGAATCAATATTGAAATTCTGAAAGTCCTTTTAAGTACTACAGTTTTGATTAGCAGCAAGGCATCTATTTCATTTACTTAGTGTGTTAAACTGTAAATGAATGTGTATATCAAATGTATATAGATGTACACGACACATTTTACATACACAGATCTATACAATGTGTGCCTAAAGAGAGACATAATATACAGACATTTTTAAATAGCAGTAAAACCAGATGTTTTTAAAATAACAATACTTTCAGAAGCTGTCTCTGTTGCAAATAGTGATTATTAACATGTCATATCAACATTAGAACTTGTCACCATCCAAATGTAAGTAGAAAAATCTTTATATATATATATATCTATATCTATATATCTCCTACTAATAGTGTTTAATCTGTTTCTAAATCAGGTACAGTGAACCTGCATATATTTTCTGTCTGATCATATTACAAAGCTCTTTTTCTTCACATAGAAGGCATACACGGATATAAAAAAAAGATTAAAGGCTTCTAACTAACATTCCAGAAAATCTGATGATGCAGCATTCCTTTTCAAAATACTATAAAAATAGAAAGATATGTAATGTTGAGAATTGTCTTTTCCTCCTAATGTATAAACCTTGAAGAATCTTTCCCAATGTTCCCTTACAGCTCTGATGCTGCATACAAAGCTAAAGTTAACAGTACTATCCTGAAATATCACATAAATTCTCTTGAATATATTCCACACTGGAATATCACCTGGACACTATTTAATGAGCAAAGCTTTCCACTTTGGTAGATGGTCTCCACTGAATTACAGGCAGATTGACTTTATACACAACATTTCTGAACCCCTTGTTTATAATTACACATTTTCTTCTTTTGCTGGACAATTCTTTGTTCCCCTCTGATTGCAGAGATACCTGCAGGTAAAATATGGTATTTAGTATGTGTTGGAAGTAAGAATTCCCCACTATTCACAGTCACCAGGTATGGGATCACACTTACCACATCAGCAGCAAACTGATGTAAAATACAAGTCCCATGTTGAAGCCAAGGAACTGAGAAATCTATCAAAGTCTATCAAAGTCTGAGAAGTCTATTTTTTAGTACAGAGTTTACAACAGAGTTTGATGCAGAAATCTCTGGGTGGAATTCTATCATTTATGTTACACACAGGGAGCTAGTTCATCTAATGATCCCCTGGCTCAAAATTTATGGACTATTCTGCACTGCACACAAATAGAATTAGAGCAGTGTGGTGCAAAGGTCTCCCACAGCTAATCAACGAGTCTGTCCTGAATGCAACATCATGTATTTGTGGGCTGGCTTGAATTTATGTTGCTGGTGTAACATCTCCAGAGACTTCAGCACTATGGAGAACTAGTTGAAAGTAAGTCTTTAACATCACTCATTTCTCCTTTCCTAATCACTCTTCTGCTTCCTTCAAAGAAAATTAACACAGACAGTGATGGAACTGCTTCTGTATGTTTTATATAGGTGAAAAATGCCTCATAATCAAGTTGCATTATGTTGTTATAATTGTTCTATGAAAACATTGTAGAAAGACTTCTCATAATCAGTGCTGTGAGAAAGTAAAAGAGGTGTTTCTTTTTGTCTCAATACTCCACCATTCTCCATTCCAAGGGTAAAATATTTTCTGAATTTTTCCCTGATTACTTGTAAACTTTATGTATAACCCAGGTAACCAAAATTCTTTCAGACATTCTTCTATACATTCAGGAAGCATTGTTGATTACTGAAGTACTGAAAGATATGGAAGTAACCCAGTAATAAGAAAAGGAAAAATAGGAAAAGGCATAGGAAATGAATGACAGATATCCCCCATAGGCGGGGACATCTTTCACTAGTTCAGCATGGTCTCCTCATTTGGAGTACTGTGTCCAGTTCTGGAATCCTCAACATAAAGAAGGATATGAAGCTGTTGGAATGGGTCCAAAGGAAGTCTACAAAGATGATCTGAGGGCTGGAGCACCTCCCATACAAGAACAGGCTGAGAAAGTTGGAGTTGTTTAGCCTGGAGAAGAGAGGTTCCAAGGAGATCTTATAGATACTGTTTACAAAGGCTTGTAGTTATAGGACTAGGAGCAACATGTATAAACTGGAGAGGGGCAGATTTAGTCTAGACATAAGGAAGAATTTCTTCACCAGGAGGGTGGTGAGGCACTGGCACAGGTTGACCAAGGAAGCTGTAGATGCCTCATCCCTGGAGGTGTTCAAGGCCAGATTGGATGGGGCCTTGGGCAGCCTAGTCTAGTGGGATGTGTCCCTGTCCATGGCGTGGGGTTGGGAATAGATGATCTTTAAGGTCCCTTCCAACCCAAACTAGCATCCAGTGCTGTAAAGGCTAAAATCTCAGCTTTTTCCATGATACAGATTTCTAAAGCTACAGGACTCTCTGGAAACATGGAAAACTCAGGAGATTGAAGTGATTACAGATACAAAATCCCAGTAAGATGAGCAGCTGTTCCTCCTTTTTACATAATTTTCAGATGATTGATCTTAAGCAAAGGATCCAAAATTAACTTTCAAAACTGGGGCTAATACTTTGAGGAGGCATAGTAGTTACCTTATATTTGCAGAGTGCCACGTCAGAAACATCAAGATCTAACTTTCTGTTATTGGCAAATGGAATTTTTGCTAGTAAAAAGGCAATTTTCAAGGATAAGGGACACAACTATAGTATTTAGAGGAATGCTGTGCCTGTTAGTACCACACTGACACCCTAGAATAGCTTTCGTTTTACCTTACATGGCTATATCAAAACAGCTACCTATGTAACAATGTGCAATTCCTCACCTAGCCAGTCATGAAGGGTATCTTCAGGCAGTTATAAAGAATTTATCTTTTTATAGCCCTCTTTTCTGAACACTGAGGCCAATCCTGCCTTCCATTACTTTGAGAATTTTCAAATTGTCCTTCACTTCACCTAAGAATTCCCTAAACTCATTTCAAAAGCATCTTGCTGTGGAATGGAAAGATATTACATTCTTCTCAGCTAAACTGCCCTAGCTAGACCAAACCATTAAAACCACAAAAAAAAAAGTCCTCTTTACTTCAAGTCAGTGTTTCATTCAGAGCAGCTAAGCCACAGGTCTAATAGTGCAAGGATGGTCCCAGACTACAGTGAGCTTCCTAAACCATCTTAAGTTAGAAGGCGCCATCTTAGTTTATGTTATTTGACAGACCTTATGTATGCTCTATATACAAACTCTGCTGAGCAGACATCTCAGACACAAAGAAGTCACTCTCAAAGTAAATCTTTTCCTCAAACTGGTAGAAAGACCTGCTCTAGAACTGCAAGGGCAAACCCATCTTATCTCAGCCAAACAAGTCTGTGACAACAGATGTTTTCAGTAAAAGAAGGGAAGGTCCTATAAGAATGTGTGAGAGCTCAGGGCATGTGATCTCTGCAAGGGATCAGAGCCATCTGCCTGGTGTTGAAAACAGTCATTCTCAGTCCAAATGCTGACAGACAGCTTCATAAACATGCTTTTTTTTTCCCTACACAGTGTAGACTTCAGGCATTTCCTTTGTCAGGTGACCATTTAATTTTCTGTATTCATCACTGAACTTCTTGAGTACCTATCAGTTAGCCAAAATTCAGGCCAGATAGTGCTTCATTTTTTTCCAACAAGAGCTGAAATGCACCTTTCCACATACATCACCGCTAAAACAAACTGTCAACTGAGTGAGGTGAGAGGTTGTGCACCAACGATGGTCCTTACACATGATCAGATTATTTTGTTACTTAAACTAGCTGTATCCCTGGATCACTTCTCTGCTCTGCACGGTCTCATGAATTACATCCAGATCCTTAAGCCTAGCAGCCCTAGTCCTAGTCAAATCTAGTAGTCCTGATGCTGACTGCTAGAGCAGTAAACAGTTTCTGCTACAATTCCTATCATTCTGATTCACATGAAAAAAATAATAGTAATAATGAAAAACATTGACACACTAACCAATGTGGAGAAAGCGGGGTTTTTATGATATTGTAATATCAGAAAAATGTAAATTAATTTTCTGTATAATTAGATTTCTGGCCAGCCCTGAAGTGAAAATAACATTTGTGTAATGCCCTAAAAGACCTGCTATTACTAAGTTTTTCACACCTGGCCATCTGATTTTGACAATGCACAGCTGCTGATACCCTAGGATCCAAGGCATAAATTTTCCCTATTTTGTAAGTCATTATTTCACTAGAGCTCCACTGTACCATTAACAAGAAGTCTGAGCACACACATATCCTGAGTACGGCCAATATCGGTGTGGCTGTAACATCTTGGTAAAAAAGTGTCTCTAACAAGCACAAAAAGATGCAGTGTGGCTACCACCAGGTCCAGTAGTGAACTCTAGCCAGCAACTGCCTTTTAATCCATCTCTTATCAACACCTTTCATTGTCATTGGAGCACTCTATATTCATCAACATAGCAAGGAATAGTCACTGCCTTAGCTGAGGAGTTGGATGAAATTTAAGCTAGGACCTATTGCTACCCCATGATTTCGTGTTGCTTCTCCTTTTGCTAAATTCTGTGGAATCTGCGATTTGGGAAATGTAGGCCAATACTGCCTCTTAGTGGAAGTACAGCCAACTCAAAAGACGTAGGGAATTTGATCTGTGGGAATAGGACTGCATACTTGTAGTGCCACATAGATATCAGCCTCAGCTGATAGTAGACAGAACTGCAGGCAGGTAGATCAAAGACTCTTGCAGCTATGGTTATTTAGAAGAAAAATAAACATTAAAAGTACAGCTGAGCTTTGGCAGACTTGTTTGCCTCCTTGGAGAGAAGTACAGTTTAACAGAGATTGCTGGTAAGACTAATAAAAATTGCTGGCCAAAACAATCTCCTTGCATGTATGAAATATAAGAAGTAAGACTCAAAATGGACAATCATCTGCAAGAAGAAAACAACTAACAGAAAATGGCAGGCAACATTAGTAGTAAGTAATGCCAGAATGGAATAAAAAGTCTTAAATCACCTAGATACCACTAAGTCCAAAAGGACTTCCATCTACTGTCTAGTTTGGTATGTTCTAGATCATTAAAAAAAATTGACTAAGCTGGATAGAAATTCAAATCTGTTGGTCGTGTAACACAATTAACGAAGTGCAATACTATTGAAGAATACATAGATAACATGGTAAGAATTCACAGATAGAAAAAGTTCCATTAATTCATTTCTAATTTCAAACAATGTACCAATGTACTATAGACTCAATATAAAGGAGGGCTGCCTCAAACAAGCAAATTTCAGAATTTTCTGTCATTCCTGAGCTATGTTATCCTTCTGAAAATAATACCTTGAGCTATTCTTTGAGTAGTTAAAAATGTATAGCTATCATTAGAGCCAGACTTGACAGTATTCTTCATGAAATAGCTCTTTCTAACTACAGAAACACTTTCTTCTCTAATTTTAAAACTTCAATAAAGGATTGTATGGAATAAAGTTACAAAAATTATAAGTGATAACATCTCAATATATGTATTTGATTATGAAGACTGTTTCCTTCTATTCTTACTAGCCTTGCAACTATTTTTTTCATACAAAACTAATGTTGAAACAACATTCCCCTCATAAAATGACTTCTGGCCACATGAGCTTGTACTGGTTTTGGCTGGGATAGAGTTCTGTTTCTTCATAGTAGCTTGTATGGTGCTATGTTTTGGGTCTGTGATGAAAACAGTGCTTATACCAGCGTTTCAGTTATTGTTGAACAACACTTATACAGCACCAAGGCCTTTTTTGCTTCTCACACTGCTTTGTCAGTGAGTAGACCTCGTGTGCTCAAGAAGTTGGCACAGCTGACTCCAACTGACCAAAGGTATATTCCATACCATATGACACCATGCTCAGCAATAAAAGCTGGGAGAAGAAGGAAGGAAAGAATGTTCAGAGTTCTGGCACTTGTCTTCCCAAGTAAGCATTAGGTATGATGAAGCCCTCTTTTTCTGGAAATGGCTAAGCATCTGCCTACTGATGAAAAGCAGCAAATATTTTGCTTTGTTTGCATGCACAGCTTTTGCTTTATCTATGAAACCATCTTTATCTCAAGTCATGAGCTTTCTCACTTCTAGCCTTCTGTCATGCCCTGGATCCATGAACCACATGTTCACGTCCAGGAGTGACTGGGGGAGGTAGTTTATCTGTGAGGCAATCCAGAGACCGAGGTCATTCCCAGGGTGAAAATCAAAAGCAATATTTATTCTGGCTCCAGCAGACACAAACAGACCAAAATACTTGGGTGCACAGCTAAGGCATGGGGGTGTGACTTCTCCAAGTTACAGGAACAAATCCCAACCTCTTCAGATCATAATCTGATCCCTGAACACAGCCAAGGTCACTCAGATCCGATCTGACACAGACAGAGTAAGGAAGCGGGATGGAGAGAGAGAGAGAAAGAGAGAGCAGAGAAAGGGAAATAAACCCCCATCTTGATGGACAGCAGCAGGTCCTCAGGAACATGTGGTTGCAGCAGCAGCTTTTTCCAGGGCACATGGTCCAGGCTGGTCCAATTCTCTCCCCCATCCCATTGTAGGAGAGTGAACAAACAGCTGTGTAGTGCAGAGCTGAATACTGGGGTTAAACCATGATGGATCTATAGCACTCAGCTAAACACAACTCCAGTCTCTTATCGCTGCTATTTTTATTTATCTATAACAAATCTTTTTTTCATATAACTGAGTTTGTGCTTGAATTAATCCTTTTAATGCAATTTATTAAAAATAGATTTTTTTCCTCATCAATTTGGGTATCACATGGCTACTTCCATATAAAAAAAGCATGCTGAAATTTTGAAACCAGTATTCGTTGTCCTATTCATAAATAGGCTCATGAACAACAAGGAGTTTGCCTATTGTGCAGTATTAATATTGAATCAGAAGGAGAAGAAAAAAAAAAGAAGGAAGAATGGCCCAAGGACTGTGAATAGAATTCTGAAATATTACAATGGGTTTTCAATGCATGTTTATCAAATTTCCGTATAAATAACTAATACAATTGAAGTGCTTAGTAATTTCAGGAGAATAGTAATATATGGGCACAAGTTGGTTATTCAAGATAAAGCTGTGGGTCATTATTGTCAGCTGGTCATTAATCCCCATGAAATGACTGGTATTGAGACAGTAATTACTATTATAATGAAAATGGAGAGGGAAAAAAGAAGCATGACATTTTTCTTATGAAGCTGTCTCAGTTTCTAAAGAATTCATGTTTCTCTCATCACCCATTTAAGTTGCCTGAATAATTTTTTAACCCCTTATACAGTTTATTTGTCCCAATAAAACTTCCATGTGATTGACTCATTTAAGATTTGGCTTCCCATCATATATTGCTGGACTTTTGGGGGAACAAAGAGCAACAATGATGGAAAAGAAAGACCATACATACAAACCCCACAAAACAGAAAATAAAGAAAAAATATTTTCAGGATGTTTTCTCCATGAAATGAGGTATGAGATTGCATTATTAAGTTGTATGCTGTCTAGTTATTTATTTTGTGTTTAATAGGGTCTCTAGTGTGTTCTTGCATAGCAGTTCTGGAATTCTTTGATCCAAAATGGAATTCACCTTGTAGCTTTTAAAAAATGGAATAATATTGTCAAGCCAATTTGATCAGAAATCATGAAGAAATTTGGCCATCTCCTGAGAACTTTTGAGCCATTTATTTTCACATTTCTATTAGAAAAGATAGAAAATTTTTATGGTCAGAAGGGAAGGCAATTTATTTCCTGTTAGAAATACTATCATACTCTTTTCATTGTGAAAGCCCCACACATGCTGCATCATTCAAACTTCCCATCTTAGAAACTGAAAAGCTCCATCTAAACTAAAGGCTTTTAAAATAAACTAAGAAAGTTAAAAAATAGATGTATTGCCCTATATATTGCAAACAAGATACAGATATTCATTACTCCCAATACTTTTTTCTAAACCTTTTCAGTGAACACTTTTCTAAGAAGGAGATCCCCAGAAAGCTACAGGATGTACTGAGTTTCTTCTGGAAAATTTGCAGTTGCTGAAATGTTTCATTATTTATAAAAGAAAGAATGTAGAGCAAGGCTCAAAGCAGATTTGGGCAAGAATGACTGATAGAATAGTGCTCTGACAGCTGCAAACCAAATTCTTTGGGGTGGGAACAAAACCCCAGATAACAGTAGACACTGATAAGTGACTTACTGTGCAGCTTGGGAGGGTGATTTGTCCTAGCTTGCTTAAGTTGTTTGGATAGTTTGAGGCAAAACCTGATGATGCATGTCTACTAGCCAAATGTATCATTTAATACTGGACAGCCATCGAAACTGGAGTGTTAGGTAATTTGGAAAGAGCACGAGAAGCCAATAAATAAATAAATATAAATGCTTAAGCTTTGAAAGCTATGAATGACATTGACAAGAGCATAGTTCAGAAAACATGGAAATAAAGACACATTTTTGACAGCCAAGGCCAAAACGCGGTCTGTTAATTTTCTAGAAGAGAAGGGAAAATAGTAACTTATTTGGGAGTAGAACCTTGTCTACAAAAGAAGTAATGTAATGGTGACAGGGTAAACTACACATCACAGCAGGTAACAGGATTCAAAATACAGTGAAAAATCAAGGGCATGTATTGTTGCTGGTGGCAGATCAACAACCATGCTGCAGTACAGCTATTTTGTATCTGCCAGCTAAAGCCAGGGCATGCTAGATGCTCATGCAGTAGAGTGGGTCAAAGTCTACAACAATAACTGTTACATGTACATATTAACAATTTTAAGGAAAAAAAATTTAAATCAAAGCTAGACAACATAGTTTTATGCTTTTAAGAAGATTCATGCCTTTAAGGGGATTTCATTTCATCCCTTTTACCATCTCCAAAATAATTTTTGTCTTTACCACAAGTCTCATAAAAAAAAGCACAAATCAGCACTGACTGTGAAGAACATTACCAGCACTGCTGATGATGTTGCATGACTCAGGAGAAACACAATGTGACTCCCACTTTTCCCATTGTCCTGATAAAAATCAAATACATAGCATATCCACCAATGAAGAAGGATGCTGACCATCCATTGGACTTCTCCAGATTTTATGTTTGTGTGGAAATACACTACTTGCTCTTTTCACCTTATTTCTTTCTACAGAGTAAGCATAGCATAGAGAAGAATATCTTACACTATGAACACTATACCCATGTGTCCTCTAAAATAAAACTTCCAAAAATGTAGAAAAATAACTTAAGATTTTACAGAACAACTCCTCTCCAGGGAATTCCAACATACCAGAAGAATAAGTAGTCCTGAATTAATCTGGAAAATCAGAATGTGAATTATTTTACTGTTGTCAATCTCATGATTTTCTGTGGCATTCCTGTGTTATGTGTTGGAAGTACTTGCCTGCAATCGCTAAGCATCCTTTACATTTCAGCAATTACATTTACAGAGATAGGACATGAGGAAATGGAATGAGGCTGTGTCAGATTGGTCATTAGGAAGAAATTCTCCACTGAGAGCATGAGCGATCACTGGAACAGGCTTCCCATGAAAGTTATCACAGCACCAAGCCTGTTGGAGTTTGAGTATCTGGATGATGCTGTTAATCATGTGGTTCATTTCTAGGCAGTCCAGTGAGGAGCAGGGAGGTGGACTCAATGATCTTTATAGGTCTCTTCAACTTGAGATTTTTCTATGATTTCCATTAATACATATCTTATTTTTATAATAATGTGTGTAAAATGCTCAAGTCCATACTCAGTACACACCTGCTTCATTACAGTTAATTACAATAAGATGCTTTTTGCCAAGTTTGCTTGTGAGATAAATGCCTATACAACTACAGCACATTTATACATTTATAGTACAACACGCTAGATTTGATGTTAAAAATGAAACCCTTTTTTTACATAATTTGTGTGATACTTTTTTCTACAGCACCAAATCTTGAGAGCTTGTGATTAGGACAAAAATTTAAAATACTTGAAAACACTTAAAAACATATTGTTAGACCTCATGGCTGCAAAAGTGATTTGTAAACATGATTCAAGTATACCCTGGAGGTTTAAAGAGTGAATTATTATTTTATTTTGGGAGTGCCGAATCATGATTTTTCAATAGTTGCAGCTGGCAGCTGCAAAACACTTGCAAGCTGGAATTCCAGTTTAATGGAATTAAAATAATATTAAAAATATTCAGACTAACATGTTAAACTTCTCAATCTAGTGTCAATTCATACAGAAGAGTTTGCAGAGATACTAAATAACTGAAAAAAACTGAAGCACCAGGAACTACAAATTCTTAAAATCGTTTTGTATCCGTATAAGGGGGTTGAGGAGTGGGCTGAGTGTATGTTTGTTTATCTGTTTTTTAAAAACCACGTGCAGTTTCCTAGGCTTTAAAATGCTTGCAAAGGCAAGCAACAGATACACTTGATGGAAGTAGTGAAACTTTTTGTACTAAATAATACTTGAGATGCTTAATAACAGGATAGATAAAAAGAATGAGAAATTATAAGCTTAAATCGTGGACTGTAAATATATTTTTTTATATACTTTATTTCTTGTGTTCCTCAAAAGTTTCCTGCATGAAAGATACACCATCTCTAGGACAAGGCACTTGCCTTGTTTCTAGGACTGATAAATATTTTTTCATCCTAATCACTTTTGTGCTAGCAACCACTTATTCTGCTTGCTGTGCCGTACTCAAACATTTAACCAAATATGTCAAGTTCATCCCTTCAACCCTGTAACAGCAGAGAATTATATAAAATACACATCTATTTCAATGAAACTTTTGTTCAGATGTGGTTTTATACAGGAAAAATATGAGGAAATTGCTGCCAAACTTGTACCACTCTGTTATCTTAGTGAAGAAAACAGATGTAGCCAAAACTTCTATTTAGATTACCTAGTATATCCCTTGTACATTTCTTACAGTTGATGCATCCATGTGTTATAAAAAAATGTATTGCACTACATTTAAAGTGAAATTGCAATCATGTAAACAGGCAGATGATACTTTAGCATTTAGCACATCATAACTAACATTTTCAATTGAACAGGCTCACCTGTTAGAAGAGAAATCATAACAACCACTTTTCTCTAGAACTTCTTCAGTTAGAGTCTATAAGATGAAAGAAATTCATCTCATTAAGTTGTCTTAAGAAATTCATACATATAGGTACCTTTATAGCTTAACTGCAAGTGTTCATTTCATCCTTTCTCCTATGTCAGAAGTGCCAACAATACCTTAAAGTAAAAGACAAGTACTACTGAATGTGGGGTTTATGCTCCCTCATCAGTTTCTTAACAATTCCTCTATGAAAATAATGACAAGATATGCTTGATTATCAGCAGCTTACTCCACTGACCACGATTTGTAATGTTACCGAGGAATGGAAATGGCACAGATATCAACACACAGGCTGCATGTTTCCCTTACATCCATTGCACAAAGAGGCATATGATGAAACAAGTCTCTGAACTAGGAATTGTGTTTCCCCACCTGCAAGATGCCAGTGATGGTAGGTTTGATTGAAGATGAAGTTCACAATTTGTCACTCTGAGTATAATTAGTCCAAAGTGTATTTGGCAGTATTCATTTTCTAAAGTGTATACCCTTTACATGCAGTATTTCCCTCCTCAGGTTTGTAGGGCTTGATCTAGCTGAGTAATCAAATCATCCTAGAATAACTGCTTGAATTATGATGTAAGAACAACATAAGATTTAAACAGAATTTATTTAAACATCACAGGCAAGAACAGGTAAATCCTAAGTATGATATTTTCCATTACAAACATTTAAGTTGATATTCATGGATGAACCCAGTGTTATTTGCATCTTTTTTTTTTTTTTGCATATTTGCATCTTTGATATTTCTCTGTAATCCCAAAGTACAATCTCTTAAAATAGTAGAATGTTCCATCAGTGGTAAACTGCAAATCTCACCAGGAATTAAGCATAACAAAAAAAGAAACCAACCAACCAACTTGATAGTAAAACCTGATAATTAAATCAATATAGTCAGCATAACTTTATTGTCTGTAAAGACACATGTCTGAATGATTGTCCTTTTCAAGCTAGAGGAAGCTATATGAAACAAAGAAACTGATATTTTTACTATTCAATTACACCTCCCATAAAAACAGTTAATCAGCAGTAGCATTGCTGAAAAGAAGTAGTTACACTGCAAAAAGAAACATTGATGGTTAATAGCATGGTGATTAATAACAGAACAGGACATGATTCTAATGGCATATTATAATCCTTAACTTATCCATTCTATTAGGCCTGACAAACCATATAACTTACCCCTTCTATCCTGAAAGTAAAGATCATTATGATCATCATGATAAGCCTAATACTGGTAATACTAGATTTGCCTCCCCGATCAAAGTGCTAGCATTTATGACATTTTTACACAAATGAAGCTCATAGAATGGTGGACTAGATTTTTTGTTGGCTATGATGAGTCACTCAAGCTGAAATTAATGCAACTTCAGGATGCTGAGACCTTCGTTCAGTGTGTGTAGAAGTAGTTGTGAATCTTCCTCATGGCTCCAATAGGGTCTTTTGAGGTCCTTATGTACAGCTTAAAATAATTTAGAATGTGTCTCTTGTTAGAAGCTTCCTGTGGGAGGTAATTTACATTTCACTTTTCTATAAAGCAAAATTGATTTTGTATACTTTTTCTCCTGTATTTTTTGCTTGAAAAAGTGCACTTTTTAGCTATATTTACAAAACAAAAGCAGAAATCCTATTTTATTGTGCTTTAAAGTCTTCAATGGACAGTTCAAATGTGGTCTCTTCCTTTGTTCTTGGGGATTATAAAATCATTTTTAATGCTCCAAGAGTACATGTAAAGCCTCAGCTGTTGGTCACTGCAGTCACACCAATCCAGTCAGATCACAATTCTTGGATGTGTACTACCCTTTTGGAAGGATCTCCTATGCTGTTTCTGTATAGTTGCTTATAGCTGCAGATAGCATTTATAAAACCATGGTTTTCTACTATTTTGTATAGAGTTTATAATCGCATCACTAATGTAAATTCACAGAGCGTCATTCCACTGAATTCAGGAAGCTTTTTGACTTCTCAAGGAAGGTTTGACCACTAATGATCCACACTCAAACAGTGTCACAGAATGTGTTAGGAAGATTTCTTTTTTCCCCCATTGGAAATTACTGCTCTTAGACAGCTTTAAATGCGTAACAGTTATATTGGCCTCACGGGAGTCTCAATTTGCTCTGTCAAACTAGGGATCAAGGCTACATCCTAAATAGAAAAGACTTCACAAGACAGTTGGTTGCATATAGTTTTTTGTTACAGATAGATACTTCTCTCTTCTGATGCAGGTGAGGCCTTACAGGTATGCTTTAAGTCAGATGTTGAATGTTCCTTAGCCTGTAAGCGAGTGAAAAAATGATGCCTAAAGAAAGGCCTGTAAGATCTTCTATAGACTACATGCCACTGCCATGAACTGTGTGCAGTTAATACACCAGGGGCATACTGGGATGTTCTGAAGTAAAGGTGGTGAAGGATATGTCCACCACATGAGAAACTTGGAGTTGCCTCAGGCAATTGTGTTCCATTTTATCTCGTTTGAACGAAATCAGATGTCAAATAAGTAATATAAAGAAGGCCAAGGATTTACATAATTCTTTTTTAAAAGCTTTCTCTTACATTGTTTTCCAGAGATTACTCTGATTCTTGTTCCCATGGAAACTGATTTGGGAATGCTGCTGGAAGCCAAAAACTAACTGGCAAGAACTCTCCCTTGTAAACTTCGGGTTAGAATTGTCAGCTGAAATGTGATAGAGTTCTAGCAAGCAGCTATGCATTGTAAAAAGTATTCTACCTTAGATTTGAAAAAACATAAATAAGTACAAGCAGCATACAAAACACACCAAACAAGTATAGGTGTTGATCCTGCTTTCTCTGCCTTTGTGTTCTGAAACCGACTGACGCCAAAAGCTTCAAACTTGTTACTGCTGCTTCAGTTGTCAGTTCAGAGTAACTCTTTGAGTTGCTGTTGGTTTTTAGTTATCAGGCATCCATGTTATGATTAATTGTCATTAATCATAATTGTCATTAATTGTCAGGTCACCTGAGAAAACCTCCTTCAAGAGAGAGTGCAGGTCCACTCCTGAGCCCACCCTACACCTAAGATAGAACATAAAGACGATCTGCCTGATTTCTGTTAGCACATGAAGGAGATCATTCTTGCAATAAATTCAGTCAGATGCAATTATTTTAAATACCACTGGTTTTCTTTGTCCCTGAGAATTTATTTGCTGTATTCCCTCTTTCAATAAGTTTCACAGTTTAAAGAAAAAAAGAAAAGGAGAGATGTAAAACGTAAACCCCATGTTCAGTTATGCTATTCTGTTTTAAATAAAACTCTATAAATTTGGCTCAGCAACCTGAAATCCCCTGAGGAGATAAACACCTCTTCCTAAAGATTTTGGAAAATAAAACTATGATTATTTAATAATGGCAAATTTTGAAAGGAACTGAAGGGCAGCCATCTTTCTGGAGGATCAACTTTTCAGTCACATTTGTAGTTAAGAGTTTAATGCAGATTTACATCAGCATTAAATAACTTTAACTGTTACGTTATGTAATGTTTGAACTTAATGGTAAGTCTTAAGCTTGAAAAAGATTTCTACTGACATTTCAAAATGTTTAATATATTAAGCTTTCAACTATTTCACTAGAAATCCCAAGAAATTATTACTACTTACTAATAATAAAAACTACTACTTAGAAGTCATTTAGAAATGATTGCTATAGAGGAAAGCATTTTATATACTTTCTGTGTCAGTATATGATATTCAGTCACTTCAAATATTCCCATTGGCAGAAAGCTGTAAAAATAAATTACTGTACATTGATATTTCTGAGGTGAGCCAACAAGTGTTTTTCATGTGACTCAATTCCTGCCGTCCCCCCCTTACTAATACACAAAGTTAGTCTTTATTTAAATTATATATTTTTAAAACATCCTGCCATCTGCAAAAATGTCAAGTTCTGTTGTTTTTAAAGAACAGTGACTAAACTAGCAGCACTTCGCAGTACCATCATTTTGACAACAGCAAATAACTAAAAAAAAAAGAGAATGTCAAAAGGAACTGTAATGCATACTTGAGTGATGAAGATAACTTTGTGCAGCTGAACAAGAATCTGCTGAAAAGGGTCGCCAGTCTGAGGCACCTTCCTTTGTGATACAGTAATTCTTGCCAATGCTGTAGATGACAACCATAAAATCAGGACAGCTCATTTATTGCCTTAATATATTAATAGTGTGCGTCGTTTAAAATTTACAGATGTAAATATTAAGTTCCAATGTGTGACTTGTTTTTCCAATAGTATTGGGAACAAACAAAAGAGAGTCTAAAAACCTAGAAGATTGAGTAATGTGATTGCTAATGGGTTTCCAAAGTAAATACCCTTCTCTGATTCACTTATGTTGTTACTCTAAGAGAAAAGTAGCACTAATGTACCTCACTAATCCTAAATGTTTTCCCACCTTTACTCAAAAGGGTAGTTAAATATATGATAAACAGAATTTCCCTATTTAAACTCATTTTTTAGTATAGACTAACCCACATAATATTTGTGTGGCTTATAGATTTTGATGACATGAAATTACTTTTTGTTTTACCTTAAAGATTACGTTAAAATGTCTTATGTGGACAACTTGGAGAAGAATTTTATTAAAATGTGTTTTCATGTTGCCTTATAATGATGTAGTGCTTTGTCAAAACTACTTTTTGTTTACAACATCTAGCAAGGGCATGATTTCAGAGATACCTCAGGAAAATGTGCAAGCAACTATGAATCTCTTTGGTCTTCTTTACTTTGTATAAAAAAAAATAGTGGGTTCTGTTCTTTGACATAAGTTCCTCCCTGCCAGAGGTCACTCTGTCTAAATGAAGTATTGCTGTAGAGTCTGTAGAGAGCAACTCTTATGAACATTCTCCATGATCAAAATGACATCATCCTAATGTGCATACACAGTATTTTTTGTGTTTAGAACAGAAGAACATCAATGCTAACAAAGAATAATGCTGTAAAAATTCCTCTCTCCACAAAGAAAAGAATACAGACAATTATCATGGCAAGGAGCAAGAAAGCTGTATTTTCTCATCTTGTGAAAATAGTGACTATATCTAAACCTGTTCCTTCTCCTCTAAAGCTAGACTACCATCCTCTGTCAAGTAAAATCCAAGTACATAATATATACTTCTTGCAGAAAAAAGCACTGCAAAAGAAGCCATGTGTGAAAAGAAACATGGAATCAGAGAATCATTTAGGTTAGACAGACCCTTAAGATCAAGTCCTACTGTAAATCTAGTACTTAGAAGTCCACCACTAAATCACATCCCTAAATGCCACATACCCCAAGGGATGGCAATTCAACCACTTCCCTGGGCAGTCAGTTTCAATGACCCTTTCAGCAAGGAATTTATTCCTAGTACCCATTCTAAGCCTCCTCTAGCACAGCTCGAGGCCATTTCCCCTTGTGCTGCTGCTCATTACTTGGGAGAAGAGACCAGCACCCACCTCACTACAACCTCCTTTCAGGTAGCTGTTGAGAGTAATAAGGTCTTCCCCAGCCTCCTTTGCTCGAGGCTAAACAATCCCAGCTGCTTCAAATGCTCCTTGCAATTCTTGCTCTCTCTAACCTTCACCAGTTTGCTGCTCTTCTTTGGATATGCTTTTCTTTCAGCAAAATAAATTAAATGTCACAACATTTTTAACCTCTTCATTGACTACGTGTTAAAATCAGAATAGAAAATATAGCAGCTATGTGGAAATATTTAGTTCTTGGGATCAAGAAGTGAAAACAAGACCTGAAAGTATAAGTTTCTTTCCTCCACTGAACTACTATTTCAAACTTATCAAAAACAGCCATTAAATTGGATGCAGTCTGGTTATGCAGAATTTTATATAGATATACTTGTTTTGCTGTAGGTACCTTTTTTCTTCTAGTACATGCAACTTGGTGATTAAAGTACTGTGTTCTTTTTCTGAAACAAAATTGCCCTAATTTACCTGCAAGTAATATCAAATATCCATGTGATTTGTTTCCTACCATATTCAATATTTGGAAAATGCTAGCCATAGGCAGTTGATAAAAAGCAAAGTCAAATTCCCTTGACAAGCTAAACAAGTGAGATTTACTTAACATCTACAAAGCGCTTTTAACTCAGTACGGGTTTGTGGATATTATACTTAAAAGGTTGACTGTATTTGCTAATTAAAGAACATTATGCCAAAAAAGGATCAACCAAAAAAGGACATCATAATTTTTGTGTTCCATGGAATAATTTTAATTCCAGTAGTGAGAAACAATAGAGGAACAGTACTGATGAAGCTTCAGAAACTTTATTAGAGTTAGAATATAGAAGTAAATAGTATGTTTTCTACATATTTTAAATGTAACAATTAAAAAAAGAAAAATGCTTGATTCTTATTGACCTAGTGCTCCTTTGTCATGTTTTGCCTGCTGAGAAAGTGCGTAGAGCCAAATCTAAAACAGATTCTTCAGTTGCTGTGTGTGGTAAATCAATCATTATTTATGATTTTTAATCTTGTGTCTTTAACTCATGCATGTTATCAGACCCAGAGATGAAACAAAAGCAAAAACTTAGCAGCAGATTGCCAGCATAGAACACTTAGTGTATCACTAAAGAACATTAGTTAACAAAATTCTCTTTTCAAGCTGAGCAGTAGATCTGGAAGTGTTGTGGTTTGAGCTAGTAGAATCAGTTTTCTAACTGCAGCTAAGTCTCATCTAAGTAACTTCATTTTCTGAAAGTTGACCGCATGTTTATCAGACAGTGTTTCTCTGAGGAAGTGATAACACAGGGCATTGGTATGCCGGAAAACCATTACTTACACTTATTCCTACAGTAACCAAGGCTGTGCTCGAACTGATCGAATGCCCTAAGTCAGAGGTGAAAACGGGTCACATCTGCAGGGAAGAGCAGACAGGCCAAGTAATCCCAAACTGACCAACAGAGTGTTGCATCCCATATACATCCTACTCGGTATAAACTGAGAGATCACAAAGGTCTTGCTTTCTCTTCTTTGATGGCCAACATCTAGTGAAGACCTTGTCTGTTGGTTTGCCCCTGATCCTGGATCCGTGTGCTCCTGAATCCTGTTCCTGGGTCCAACCTCTCTCCTGCCACTCACCTTCCCTGCCCTGCAGCATCTGTGGTGATGTATAGTCATTGAGGGACGGAGATGCAATTTCATAGATTTTATTATTATTCTCTTATTAATAGAATTTTTAGTAATAGCAATAGTGTTTTATTAAAGTTGTTTTAGTATCCAACCTGCCAGTCTTTACCTCTCATTTCCTTTTCCCCTTTCCCTGGTGTGGGGGAGAAGGGAATTGAGAGCCCAAATCCTCAGTTTTAGCTCCTGGCTAAAACTGGCTGGGCTGAGGCTAAACCTTAAGTTTATCAGTAGATTACCAGTATAAAACACTCAGCGTATCACTGAAGAATGTTAGCTAAGAAAACTCTCTTTCCAAGTTGAGCATTAAACCTGGAATCTAGGGAAAGAGCTCAGGCTCAGGTATTGAACTTCAGCTAGCAACTTTGTATCTCTCCTTAATACAGTTATCACCAAACTTCACTTCAGAGGCTAATTTAGATACATATTCTAAAATTTCCTCATACAGGAACATCCTCAGGATTATACAGCCTTATGTACAGATTTACATCCACCTAAACCTTTTTCTGTGTAAAGTGATTTGGCATCAAGAGTGTAAATTCCACTGAGAGGGAGAGGAAATCCATATATCAAAATTAATTTGATATTATCTTTTTTTTCTGATGAATTTCTGTGCTGGATACTATAACAAGAAATAGAAGACAGACATTCACAAACTGGAGTGTCGAGGGTCCAACCAGATCTGAGATGCACTCTCACAGAAAATAGAGAGATATTGAAAAATGCTATTCTTTATGAGAGATACACATTTCTAGTAGGATCAGGAAGATAATATCTTCATTGCTATTGCCGGATTATTTGTGGCAATGGCTTTTAGCAGATAGGTTGGGAGATGTAAGAGAAATTCAGTTTGACATTTTAAACTCAGTGCCTTTAAGGAGTGTGAGGATGAAGGTGGTGGGAGTATAATCAGGGTTTTCTCTTATGCTTTAGATCCTGGATGAGCTGGGTCTGGGTCCCTCAGGGCCTCCCATTCCCTCTGCTGCTTTATACTCCGTGGTCTGTTACCCGGAGGAGCGGGTGGCCCCTGCGGCAGATCCCTTGGAGCCCTTCTTCTTTGTTGATCTGGAAGATGTTGCTGCTGAAGACAAAAAGAAGGGTACCTCAAGTCACTTGCTTGGCCCGGCTGTGCTCACAGTGAAGGTACAAGAGACCGGGCTGCATGGGACACATGGTGGTGGGGAGGATGGGAAAGGATTGTAGGGGATGGGCAGTGAAGACGGGGTCCCATGTCTGCAAGCATCCCTTTTGGCTGTCCAAAAGAGACAGTTTTGCTTGAGAGATGGGTTCTGTAAGACGAGAGAGTCACCTAAAGCCCTCAACATCCCTTGAGGAGAGGGCCCTGGGTGAAGAGAGGGTCCTAGACGAGAAGATGTTGTGGCCAAAACAAAATCCAATAAGGAAGATCAAGTCCCTGGGCAGTTGTGAAAGCAGTAGAGGCAGGTTATATATTTATTCTCTCTTCTGTTGGTTAAGAGAAGAGCCGGCTTTCTTTCCAGAACAGGGATGTCTCAGAACAGGTCTTACCTCTCCCTTTTCTTTCTCCTCTTCACGCAAAGAAGTCCAAGTCGCTGGTCACCTCCATCAGGGGCAAGTTAAAGAAGGCGAAAGCTGCACACAGCCAGAAGACTTCCAAGGACAGGCAGAGTTCCAGCCATGGCAGGAAAGGTCACGGAGTTGGATCCAGATCTTCCTCCGAGGTGAACCTCAGCAATGTGGAGAGGGCTCCGAGCCCACTGAGACCTGCTAGGTAAGCTGTGAGGGAGGAAGCGATCCCATCCATCTCACCAAACGAGGTCCATCATCCACAACTCCAGAGGGATGTTCTGCTGGCCCCTCCCTGGGATCGCGAGTCCACAACCCTCCTCTTTGTCTTGTTTGCTTGTTAAGGAGGTCTGAATTCTCCTCTTCAATTGCTAGGCTGAGTTGTTATCGATGGATTGTGCCAGCCCACGGCAAGGTGGAACTGAAGTGTCTGCACTCAAAGGACTCACCTGCAGACACGCTGTCCCCTAGGTGAAGCAGTGTCTGCTGCCAGTGGAGCTGTTGCTGGTGGCGGGGGAGCTGCAGGCTGTGGATGGGCAGCTGGCCAGCGCGGAGAACACCCTCTTCTGGCACCATGAAGGTACGAACCCACCCTTGGCTGCTCGAGGACAGAGATCCTCTTGGTGCATTTTGGGGGATCCCCATCCCTGGCTCACTTGCCACCTGATGCCTTCCCTTGGGTCCCCAAAACGTGGACCCTGACCCTGCAGGCTTGGGGATGGGTGAGGTGGAGGGCAGACAGCATGCTACCCAGGGCAAACAACCTTAAAGGACCCCGTTTGCTCCAACTAGGCTTGCTGCCTTGGGGCTGTCTGCATGATCTGTCAAGCTTGGACATGACTTTTCTTCCAGGCGTCATGGATCATGTCCAGGAGATGAGAGAGTGCTTGTATGACTTGCACACCAGGGTCCAAAAAGCAAAGTTAAACATGGAAGCCATTTCCCAGCTGATGGAGGTAGCTTTCGCTGTTTTACAAGCACCTTCTTGGGAAAGCTCCTGAGGGGATTTGCCTTTACCCACCAGAGCAGAGCAACCCTGTCATCTTCTTCCGACAGGACTGCTCAGCCACTCCCCTCCTTGGAAGGAAAGACCAAAAGGAGACAGCACTTCTCGACCTGCCTGGGAAGGGAAACACCTTAACCAAACACTATGCTGCCATCAAGAGCACAAGTGAAAAGATCCAGACAAGGCTGGAGGTGAGACACATCCTGAGATATTTCAGTCAAGTTGGTTTAACATGGAGGCTGGTGTTCACATGCTTCCATGCTTTGAACCCAGTGGAGATCCCTTTGTGTTCTCTACCCTGGGTGCAATCATAAAATCATAGAATCATCAGGTTGGAAAGGACGCACTGGATCGAGTCCAACCATTCCCATCAGTCACTAAACCATGTCCATCAGTGCCTTGTCCACCCGTCCTTTAAACCCCTCCAGGGAAGGTGACTCAACCCCCTCCCTGGACAGCCTCTGCCAGTGCCCAATAACCCAGCTCCCTCCTCTCCACAACCTCCTTTCAGGTAGTTACAGAGAGCAATGAGGTCTCCCCTCA
>WAAB01021423.1:58442-96424 GCA_013389865.1 Piaya cayana
AGGTGCAGGACTCGGCATTTGGCTGTGTTAAACCTCATGCCGTTGGACTCTGCCCAGCGGTCCAGTCTGTCCAGATCCCTTTGCAGAGCCTCCCTACCTTCCAGCAGATCCACACTTCCACCCAGCTTAGTGTCATCTGCAAACTTACTAAGGGTGCACTCGATGCCTTCATCCAGGTCGTTGATGAAGACATTGAACAGGGCTCATTCATTACATGCTAACTCTGAATACTATTGCATTGCAGAAATTTTGGCAAGAAAAGGAGTCCTTTGCATTGAGACTTCTTAGCCTCACAAAAAGCTAGTAACTGAGTGATTCTGAAAGGGACGTATTGTATGCTTACCTTTTTATTGTGATGAAGGTCATAGGGCAATTATATAAAATCCGAGGGGCTAGAGTTTTCTAATAGCATATTTTACACAAAACTAGTCTTTCAATGTATTTAGGACACTTTCCTATTTGTAACAAAAACAGGAAAGGAACAAAAAGTATTTTCAAGAAAGTATTTTTCAAAAAAGCATTCCCAGACTGGCTCTACTGCACTGAGTACAGTAAGAGATACCACATATTTTCCTGCTGTTTGGTTCATCAGCAGAAATGCAGGTACAGTTACATTTCAGCAACTAATGGAGCATAACCCAGGCAATACCAAGTGCAGTTTATTATACTTTCTTTAAAGCTACCTTGTCCTCTTTTCACGAAGAAAAATTCTCCAGCATTAATTATGACTGACCTACAGTGCTAACTTTAACATTAAGTAGAAACTACAGGTGATTTAAGAATGTGTAACTGTAGAATTATTTATCTGAAAAAGCAATCCTGAAGTATCAATATACCAATTAAACTTTACACTGGGAGGAAAATGGGCAATGACTTTTAGAAATGCTGATTAAAGTTACTAGGATAAGAATTGACTGGATCTTTCCAGTTAAAATATTTCATTAAATGAATGGAAATCTGGCACAAAAACATTCAAATATTGGGAAAAGCTCATGTTTTGTTCATGTCTGAATCTTAACAGAGGAAAATGAACAACAAGGAAATCACGACCAGTAACAGTTTGGGTGTAGGGAGTTACAATCTACATGAAGATTTCAAATGTCTATATGCAATGCAGAACTAGTTCATGAGGATTTCAGTTTCTGGAAGATGCAGAATGTGTTAATCTTAGGTATAAACAGCCAAACAGAACATTTTCTCAGCAGGCTGCTTTTCCTCAAGACATCTTCTCCCACAGTCAGACTAGGCTTCCCTGTACTCTGTAACCTTCTCTTGTTACTCATAACACAAGAAAGCATCAAAGAATAAGCTCAGGTCTTCCTAGCTACAGGTCCTCAGGGCTTTAGAATGGCAGCATATGCTGTTATAATCAGCAACTCAAACTGACAGTCTTTAAGTAGAATTAACAAATAATTTCTTTGCCCTGCGCTAAGGGCTAGGCATTTCAATTCAAAAAAAAAGCCATATTTCTTCAATACCTGGACCGAAATCTGAAGATAGTTAGGAAATAGCACTACAAATTGATAAAGTAATGTTATTCTATGTTTTCTGAAGCCTGGGACACTGAAATAATAAAATTTATTAATCTTCAGACAACTACATTCCCTTCACTTTTTAAAAGGACGGTTTAAGTCATCCATAGATTTTTCTGTAAGATCTTCGTGGGAAGAATGGAAATCTCAATTTTTTTCCTCAGCTCTAATATCAATCTCTTTCTTCCAGTATAAAATACTCCTTGATTTTCCTCTAATCAGAATCCAATCCCCTTTAACAGGCAGATAATGGTAGCTCAGAATTTAGCAGACGCCTTACAGTGGTTAAGAACATTTCATATCTCTTTTTTTAATTTCATAGTTAGAATATAATCCAAAAAAATGTTGCTTAAGACAACATTCAGTGCAGCTGGTGCTTTTCTATCTGATTACCACAAACAACTACAGAATAAATGCTGCTTTGTCACATAATCCCTTCCTAATTCAAATCTAATCATTAAGCATTCCTTCAATTCCATTGAGTCAATTCACCTAGACAGATAAACATTGCTTTTTCAAATTCCATTCTAGCTTTCATAGGCATTATTTCAAAATATAGGCACAAGCTACACAAAGAAAATGTGATGCAAAATGTATTGTCCTGGAAATGGCTGCCAAAGAAGCACAGTTTACAACCCACAACAGACAGTGAAATTTCATAAAATCATAAAACATCATAGTAGTTCAGAATAAGCAACTGAACTTGCTGTTAGAAGCAGTGTACACTTCATTCTTAAGGAATATTACCAAAAGCAGACTCTTAAAAATGACTTGAACTGGAGCTGCTTGAGTTATCAAATATTTCTACTTCATCATCTAATTCAGAGAACCTATCTGCACATAAAAATCAAGGAAGGTTTTAACCCACCCCTGACCAACATAATAGCACTCCTGATGCTTCTTTTGCCAATGACGACCTTTCTCAGAGTTTTTTAAAGCTCTGTGGTCCTCTACCAGGATTTCTTCATATGTTCTTTCCTCATCTCTTCCACATGCAGATTGATAACTTTCTGCTTGGACGTCAGTATTTTCTAAAAATTCACTTTTGTAGCTGGCTGTTCCTCCACTGCAGCTATGAATACTCAACTTTTTGTAACGGTTTTGACAACACAGGAAAAAGAAACCCCATATGTTAAATATTGTTCTCATACAGTGCTCATTAGAAAACTTGCAAGTGAAAGTGTCACTTGCATATACATACACACATGAAAATGTACTTTTTGCTCTTGCTTAACTGTCAGCCCAGGACCACAAGATACCAGATTCAGCCACTGATTTTAAATTTAGAGCAAAACTTCCAAACTCTTTACCTCACTGTATTTTGTCTAGTCTTTACACAAAACGCATCTTTGTTCTTGATGAAGATCTCTTCATAATAAGCACTAAGAGGGGGGAAAAAATGCAACAAATGCCAGACTACAAAGAGATACTGAGCAGCACTAAAAATGAAAGACTGGACAAAGATAGCAGGTTCCCAGGTAGCAATAGGAGATTTACTCTCTTCCTGCTTAGATGATAAACAGCAGACCAGTTCCGGCCAACGTAAAACCTGCACAACAGTCAAGATGGTAGTAAAAACATAAAGTGGATTTGATACAATGAAATGCCAGAGAGACTCCCCAAGGCTGGATTGACTGAATGCTAACTGGCATTACCAAAACAGAGCTAAGAAAATCAAAACAGGGCTTATAAATTATTTGTCTGTAACATTTAAGTGCTGAATGTTGCCCACAGCACAGGGTTCTTTCTGCTGCTGTCAACGTTTATAGTTTTTCTGGAAAGAATGGACATTTCTGATCCATGTTATATCATCTATTTTAATGCAACATATTTTGAAGGTGGACTGTTTTTATGATCTCTCTATATATACACACATGGATACTGTTCCAAGCCTTCTTATATTATTTCTGTTGTGTGTAAATAAGTTCATGCTTCCTTTTACTCAATCTTGTCAGAGCAAAGTGTGATAAGGGAAAACAGGAGATAAATTATATAAATACTTCCAATTAAACAAATTGGTATCTTTAATATTAAATTTCTGGGGATAATATTCCTAAATACTTACATTCTTACCAAGTGTGTCAAAGACATATTGGCCTGTATCCAAGACAACGTTCTTCCACAGTTCTCCCCATGAAGTATTTTGACCTTACTGGGACACAGCAGAAAGGGTGCACTAGAAAACCTCCCTCCTTCAGAAACCTAACTGTATCCTTGAACACTGCCTATACTACTGGCTGTGTAATTGTATCCTGCAATAACTTCCCCATTTTTTTTCTATTTCCAAAACAATAATTTAACTTGTAAGAGATGGGAAAGATTATTTTTTACTTAAGCATTGGACTGAACTTACATCGAAGATGCTGTAAGAGTAGTGTGTGCAGTGTAGCACAGTATGGCAAGTACTAAGGAGGACTCTCTAGCCCACTTAAAGAGACTAGTGTCATTATGATATACAAGCATACGTATTTTGCCCTGAACAGTTAGTGCATAGTTACTGAAGAAAACCAATAATCTGTTCTATATCAAGGAACACAAAGTGAAGGGACAGAAAGGTCAAAGTGCATGGACATTTCAAACTTAAAACTTCCTTCAACATTACCAATACTGAACCTTATGCTCAAATGACTAATAGTTAATAAAACTTTTAAGTCAAGTGGAGCTAAGGAAGAAAAATGACTTAACATCAAAAAGACTGTTGATACTAACTGGTGTCAGACCTAACTACCACATTGAGAAAAGAAATCTGCATGAAATGCTAGGACTGAATTCTGCAAACCTCACAATAAAGATAATTGTCAGCCCTGCTATAAAAACTGTTCGGAGATCAGTGAAATGTATCTTGAAGCCTTAGAACAGTTATATAAACTGTAAAGTTGTAACCTGTCTGTACATAAAATCTGGCCCATTTAAGTAATATCTGACCATTGAGAGCTAGAGTATTTCTTTATTAATCTGAGAAGAATATATGGATTTCTGTGATATAATTAGCCCTATTTAGACAATAGCTAATAATTTTCAAAAGTGAGATCTTATACTGTGTTTTTCTCTTTTGAGTAGGAGCCTGACTCATTTAGAAGGACTAAAGGACACTGACTGAAAGTGGTTGGGATGTTGGTTCAACTCCACTTCTGCTCAGCATTGGAGTGGGACCATTAGGACCTACATAAGTATTTAAGGATATAAAGAACATAACGTCGTAAGAACATGGAGAAAGTACTCTCCAACAACTCGAAACAACCATTTCCATATCTTCAGAGATACTTCTTCCAAATAGTCAAAAAGATGCTTAACCTTTGTGGAAATCTATAAAAAGGTAGAATATTCAAAACATCACAAACATTGACACATGAGTTAGGCTGATACATACTGATTTAAACTGTATTCATACCTGTACTTTTCAAAATAAGCTAGTGCCTCAATTTCCCCATGGGTCAGATAGCTTGCCACCTTGGTTGAAACAAACTCTCCCTTCTAGTATAAAGAAAGGCAGTGCCAAAGTAAATCTAAGGGAGAAAGAGTTCCTGCGCAAAAAACATGTTCAAGTTATGAACCAATTAAACTTTTTTTCCCAGGATCACCTTACTTTATGACTGAGCAAAATTATCTCTGGAATCACTCAAAATTTGTGACCCAGCCACGAAGAAAAATTCTCTGTCTACAAGCTGAGACTCTTCATTCATGTCTTATACACTTGTACTGTCTCTCTCTTTACTGGTCACCGTTACCAGTGTAAAATCAGATATACCTGTTTTTTCAAGAAGTGAAATCTAAACTGGTCTTTTCAACTTCCAATAGGAATCTAATCTTCTAAAAACTGAAATTAAGACTGTAAGGGGAAAAAAAAGTAAGTTTAATTAAAATAAAGATATTGATCTTTTGTTTAGATGTGTTTGACCATATTGCTGTCCAGAAGAATTAAATTTTCCCTCTTCAAGAATTATAAAGCTATCTAGTGGCATTTGCAAACAGTATTTAATTAATCTTCTCTATTAGAGACAAGTAATTACAGCATTGTACTAGTCAACTGAATTTCTATATCAAGAAAAAAGAAACAACCTACTTCCTCTATTAAACTGTTTGCAAAAATAACTAGAAGATAGCAATTAAATGAGTAACAGCCAATATGAAATTATCAGGAAAAAAACCATACTAAATCAACTTGTTGGTTCTGTAAGAGAGTAGCAGCTCTTGTGCATTGGGAACAAGAAGTAGATGTTACTTATTATTGTTTTAGTAAGGTTTTTGACAATTTTTCTCATGACATCTTACAAGAAAGTTAGGAAAGCGTGACTGAGGCAAAATCACATTAAAATTGTACTCACGTTGGTAACTACTTTGAGTGTTTCTTAACTGAAAATGGCAGGTGACCACAATTTCTCAGGCTCTCATCTGACCTTGTTTCAAAACTGTTCAATGCTGTCACAGAATCACAATGATAATCTGCATAATGAGATAGACAGACAGACAGACAGACAGCCTTCTAAATGTGCATAGACTATGACATAGTCACATCATATATCATATTACAGCATATATATCATACGCAGAGTTGCACCAATGCGAGTGACAATAGGTTTTGAAGAAAGTTTTGACAAACAGGAGAAACTAAAAGTACCGATGACGTTTAAATAAGGAGAATGCAAAGTTTTATGAGCAGGGAGAAACACCTGTACAAATGCACAGACTAGGAAAGGAATGGTCAGACAGCAGCTCTGCAGGAAAAGATACAGGGATTTTGGTGGACTAGAAACAGAGCAAGATACAATAATACTGTGCTGCTTGAAGGGAAAACAATATACTGGGATGTATATAAAAAAAAGAATCAACTTTAAGTTTCTATCTTTCTACTTGCCAGTAAGGTTGCCAATAAGGTTTTCAGAACAACTGAGTCCAGTTTTGAACACTACATTTCAAATATGTGGAGAGACAGCAAAGGAGAGAAATGAGAATAATCAAAAGTCTACAAAACACAACTTACAATGTAAGGCTGATGGATTTGATTGTTCAATCTGAAGAAAAAAATTACAGAGGAGAGATATAACATCTAAGAGATAAGTAATAACTTACTTTTCCACTGGGGGGAGGACAAAGAGCAAGCAGCTTGCAACAAGTAGAATCTAGACTTTAAGATCATCCAACAGTAATTAAGAGTACAACTGTTGTGTCTATCTGGGATGCTGCAGAGCAAGATAAATGTTCATACACTACTTAAAAGGCTTGAATGTGCTCAGTAAATGCAGTGTTCTAGGCACATTCTGAACTTTGTGCTCTCAGAGCAATTATATGACACATTTAAGAGTGTGTCTGAAAATTTCAAGCGTCATATACATCCCATATGTACACGTGCACATCTAATACACCCTGGAAACAAGACATACCTGACACATCTACTCTGTCAGACATGCAAAGTGAGACAAGATTCTCTAAAAGTGTCAGACTAATGGCAGATACAGGACATAGCACAGTGTTATACATGTTATGGGAATACTCAGGATTTCCAATTATCTTGTGACAGTGCTTCAGTTGTCCTCATGGTTTTCTTAGACGTTATATTCAGATACCTAAGACAGATGTGTGATTGCTGACTGTAAAGACAGTTTTTGCATTCCTACTGGTTCCAAACTGTACCCTAATTTGGTCTAGTTTGCCTTGGAAGAAGTTTTGTATCACTTGACATTTTTATGACTGAGTGTTCATAAGCCTATAGGGTAGCTCTGAGGTTGGAGACAGACAAAATGATTCCTGACAGCTCTTCCTGCCTTATATTCTGTGATTCTGTTAAAGTACTTTCAAGCACTAATGAGTTGAAGCTCAGTTAAATATATTATAGATCTGTCCTTAGCAACTGGATCATAATGGGGCACTCACATCAACTTTGCCAACGACAGGTCTGGGAGGGCCAGTGCTGACCGGCAGCTAAAATCCTATCTAGACAGAAGACAACTCACTTTGAGTCTATATGCCATCCTTTTCAGCACGCTGGCCTAGGGGAGGACTTAACTAGTTCAGGTGTGAAAAGAGAAAAACATGGAGAGTGACCTTGATAATGAACATTCTTCTGAACATTTCAGACATGGATTTGAACATTAGGATAATGGTGACCTAAATGGATCAGCTCAGACCAAGCACTGTTAGTAGGTTCTGAGACCATATTAGACCTGACAAACACTGGATGTGGAGCCTCTACATAGATCACTATACACTCAGATACAAAACTTGCAACCTACTTTTCCATTATCTAAGCATCTTAGGCTCTCATTACTCTGTATAACTGGAAACTTCATTTGAACACATGGATTCGCATGCATGGATTCAAAAATAAAACATGTATTCTATCATTATTGATACAAATTTAAATAAGCTTAAATTCCCAAAGAACATAGCATTAACAAAACCTGACACAAAGAAAGAATATGACAGAATACATGCCATATGCACGGATCAGAACTCTGGAAACTAGGAAAAGGAAATTATTCTCAGAGAATATATTAAAAACAGGCAGACATCATAGATTACCTGGCAGAGCAGAGTACTAATAATACATATTTTGATAGATATTTTTAGCTGGCAGATTCAGATTATAAAGCTTACACTTTTCTCTCCCACATTCAAATACAGGACAGTTCTCAATATTCATCATTCTATATTGTCTTAGGTATATTGATATTTTATATTAAAAAATCTGGCAGTGAGAAAAAAGTTATTCAATTTATATGCCAAATATTATGTGAACCTACTGGCTTATCAAGGGCTTCTAAGAATTAGTTTCAACTTAAAACCACTTCAGGATATATGCAGTAAATCAAACAATAATGGATGATGCCCAGATAATCAAATACGTATTTCCAAAGTAATAAAAGTGACTTATTTTCAGCTTTTTGCAAACAGCCAAAATAATGTCTAAATTTTTCAAATCCATTTACCACAAAAAAAAAATCCATCAAATATTAATTGGCTATCATCTCATCTCTCTACAGAAAAATATTAGAAAGTTACTTTCATTCTTAGTTAAATCAACGACTCTTTTGAGAAACAAATTTGGCTGGGAACGCAAAAAAACTCAATTTCATCACTTGCCTGTTTGGTTACCTTACATAAACTACCATTTTCCTCTCCACGTTTTCATAATAAGAATGTGAAAATATAATATCAACCACCAACAAAAAGCACTATGTGAGAATAATTAATAAAACTATTACTTGTTTGGGTCTTCTGTACCCTATATTATGTCAACAACCTTAACATTTCAGAACTAACGATTCTAACTCTATTTTTCTTCCCTAAATCTGTTTCACTTGTTACAGAAGCAACAGTTTCTGTGGAAAACAAAGAAGGATAAGGATTTATGTGGAGAGCTGCTAGTGATTCTTTTTATTAGATTATTTTCGGGCATGGATTATCTGCTATACTTGACAGGCAAGCTAACTACAGTTCTCCAACGTCCTCTACTGACCTGCCTCTCAATTGCCTATTTATCAGTTTCCATACTGATTTTGAATTACTTGTAAAACAGATTCCACTCTGGCTCCAAAAGATCTCTGTTGCTTAGTTCAATAAACCAGGACAGGGTGTATGCTGAGAGTATGCTTCCCCCCGCCCCGAAACATTCAGAATATGACACAACTGGGATGAAAAAGGAGTCCATAAGTACATTTCAGCAGAGAGAAAATGAGGTGTAAGATAGCTAGCTTCAACAAAACATTGAACTACATGGCAGAAACACTGAATTCACAATTCACTTACACCATGGAAAAATGACAACTATATGCGTTGTGAAATTGCTGGGGCCCGGACTAAGATAAATTAGTCTGTCCATACCTCACAGAGTTTTTATTTCAGGAACAGCTGCTTGAAATTCTTCCTTGTACTTTTACTTTTACTCAGAACATTGCCTTTTTTACCCAAAAGCCAAACATTCCAGCAATAATTACTCTCCTTATTAAAAAGCCTCCAACAAAATAAAATTTTCCTGCACTACCAGGAACAAAGAAACAACATGTCTTCTTCTGTTTCTAAGCCCCATAGCAATCCTCTGAAATGTGAAAGTACCTAGCCTGATTTATGCTTATTTACAGCAAGGACACACAATTAGGTCTCCCACTCCTCATTACCGAGCCAGACTCCCCTCAGCTTCTGATCTTTGTCAGATCCTCCTGTTGTGCCTGTTTTGTTTGATATACGTAATACAATATCCATCAGAGTGGAGCTAGAATCACAGTATTCCTTCCCTGAGCAGGCTAGCCATTATCCCCTGAAATACAGAGAAGTTCTCCCTCTCATTTTGTAGACACGTGGATTTTTCAAGTATTTATATAGAACAGAACCACCCGAACTGTAATATAAAGTTATTACTTCTATCATACCTTAAGAGTGTCTGGATAGGGCACCCTTCTCAGACACAGGGTAATGCAGTGAAATCCCAAACCAAGCAGTTTTCCATATATGCAAAGTTTTTTGCAAATTTCATCACAGTTAGGGAAGAGAATATGCAGATTATCAAGATATGAAAAAATAGCATTCAACAAGCTTCCACATTTGTAGAGTAAGCAAATACAAAAACCATGGAAAATAATTGCTTATACTGTTTTAAGTTAAATCCTATTCTATATCTTTCTTTCATGTCAGTGCTTCTTACACCTCAAGCGACAGCGATCAAGTAAGTGGTTTGATAGGTCAAAAAACTACTAAAAATTAACAATTTTGACATATCTTGTGTCTGGCTAGGAAGGTGAAGACAAATAATATGCTTAAATATATATCTATATCGATGAGTATGGGATCAAGCGTTCCTGAAAACTTTTCCCCACACAGAGGTTCTTCAATGCAAACTCTTGATAAAAGGAATCCGAGAGGGATACAACAGCTGAACAGACAAGAGTAGCTGTGTAAAATTATACCTTTGCTTCACAATTACCATAACAACTATTTTCACAGTGAGCTTGAGTTTTTACCACAAAAACATTGTCCTTGTATTTTTAAAGTAAATTCTATGAGATCATATAGAAGTTTTGTTCATTACACGAGATACCAATGACCTTCATGAAGAGCACTTAAAACACAGACTGAAGCAAATGGAAGAATTTTAAGAAATATTTCTGTAGAACTATATCAGACAGTAAGAAAGCATGAGCAAATACCTTATCAGCATCACTGTTCTTTATTTAGCCATCTGTGATTAAAAATTATATTTGTGTAGGTTCCATTTCCTAGGTGTCATTGTTTGTGAATCATACACAAAATTATCAATTTGTTCACCCAAGCCGCGTGCAGTAATAATTAAACATTATCATATTCTATCCAAACTGCATGTAGCTCCACAACAATCCTATTTTCCAACATGGAATGATATCGAGTTTTAAGATACTGTTATTTTTCTGGAATAAGTATGTGCACAAAAAATGAATTAATACCTCATTAAAAATAACTGTAAAAGCCTGAAAGGAAAAAATATTCTAAGAGGATGGGTACTTTCATTTTGATTTATTTTCTGGGGGTTTGTACTCTATTTTCTCAGATATGCAAACAATAATAAGAAAAAATAAAACCTAATAAATGTACTTACCTGTGAGAGAAATGAAAGCGCATGATGACAGGTTACTGCACTTTGATTAGCCTCCAAGAGGTACCTCTGGGCTCACCTCCCTTCCTGATCCAGTTTCTTCTCCAGCACAAGATGAGAGATTGATGAAACATCCAGGTATTTCATCATCATATTAGACAGCAGTGAGCTGACCGCCACTATCTCTGGACGTGCCTCTGCATCAGGAGTCAAGCATCTACCAGAAAGAAATTTCTCCAATGACAGCTAATTAGTTCTTTCCAAAAAACTACTTATTCCCACTGCATTCGTCTACTGGTATTTATCAAGTCATGCTGGTCAGGGCTCTGTTCAAGTCTGTGTGGGACAGTTTGATGCTGTGCAGCCTTGGTGTAGACCGCTTAAGCATAAATGACAGTTTTATTAGCTCCCATTCTCTCCATTGCTGTCCTGTGTCCTCAATGTCTTTAAATAACAGAAAGCTTTTTGTACAATAAAACATGGTATAAAACCATTACAGTCTTTGTACAGTAAAGCACTTTTTAGATACAGAATTCAACACCTGAGTGAGAAAGAAAAAGCAGTTTTGTGCTAAGTGGAGATAAATCATACAAGTGCACCAATTGACTCTCTATACTTTGCCTTACCTATTACATTATCACCAGGAAGATGTAACTATAGCTAAGAAAAATATGCAGTCAGTGAGTGGAACAAATATAGGCTCATCTTCTCCTCTACTACTGCGTTGTTTCTGCTTTGTTATCTCTGCTGTCCTCCCAGCAGGATTAGAAGGTAGTGAGAAACATATTTCGGTCAAATAAACATGCAAAACCATGAACATGATCGCACTGTGATCTGCAAATAACATTTTGAAACAGAGAAACAGAGATACTTCCTTGACTATAAACTGCACTTGAAAAAGAATCAAGACGCTTTATTTTCATGCTGGTAAACAATGGATATTTGGGGAACTAACTACGGCACTGGTACTGTCTAACTTCAGTACTAAGTAAAAGTCTATGCTGGCTGGATAAATGTGCTGGCTGTACGGGCATGAATTTTCCAGTTGCATGTATGCAACTACATTGCGTGTTGTTAGCAGGGTCAGGAGATACACTAATTTTTCTTTAAAACAGAAGATATTTCATATTCAAAGACAAATACTGCCAATTGCTAAGGTCAGCAAACTGTCACATTACCACTGCTGGAAACATTAAAAACACAATATCTTTTCATAGAATGTCAGAATAAAACTAGATGAGTAATTACCTCTTAATGGTAAGTGGCAATTTTTCAGAGTACAGTTCTTCGGGAATAGAAGCCCCTACTCTGCAAAATACATAATCACCTTAGATCAAAGGGCTACAATATCTGAATAAATGAAACATTGATAAAACCCCACAATGATTTATTTTTATTTCTGATCACATACTAAGGTGTAATACACAATGCTATAGAAAATCCGATATTACAATACGTTAAGAAATTTATTATATCTAAAGCTCCTTGCACCAAATGTTATAAATATGTTAATCTGATGGGTAATAATATGCTATCATACTATCACGCTAATATATATGTTATCATATGCTAACAGATAAATATGTTAACCTGAGAGGTAACAATATGCTATCATCTGCAAGCAATTTTTGCAATTAGAATGGCAAGATAGCAATTTGTACAATGATAAACACCTGTGCTCATTCACACATCAGATCAGAGAGCAGTTTATGCTTCTGTAATCTTAAACACAAATTCTCATGGATCTAGTGAATACAAGCAGAAATAGCTGGTAGGTTGATCTGGCAAATCTGAATACCTTAGTTGCCAAGGAGAGCATATTGGTTTCATAAAATGGTGGGTTCAGAATTGCCATCTGATAACGGATGCATCTTGCAGCCCAGACATCAGCCTTCTCTCCATATGGCTCACTTTTGACAACTTTAGGGCTAAGTAAAAAACAGTGCAACCCACAAGTGTTAATTAATTCACTTACAAGTACATTTGTTGGGTTTTATTAGCACGTTCAATATTTAGTTAGTCACTACAATGCATTTTGAGGGCACATAAAAGTATGTTCAAAAGGTTGCATTTATTTCCTTTACCATCCAAATTCCTTAAGTGGAAGTACAATTAATAGCTTTTCCACTTCTACTGCAGTTCTTCCATAACACTGGCAGTTTATTTTTTGTTTGCTTGTCCTTTCCAGTCGTATCATAGACTTATTAGATACAAACGAACTACAGCATTCAGAACTCACCACAATGACAGCATTTTAATAATATTTGCTAGAGAAGAAATAAATATATTACATCCTCTTGAAATTCAAATATCAGAAGGGTTTGAATGCATCCTCTATTTAGACTGCTAATAGTTACAATTTTGCCATTAATGTGAGTAAACAAACTTTACTCATTGTATAATTTTCATTCTCTTAAAACTACTGCAATACACTCCCCGTGAGGATGCCACATGGACACTCAACAGCCAGCTGAATGACAATTTAAAAAAAAACCCCAAAACATTGTAAAGATCCATTTAGAGCAAATGGAAGTAGGCAGTAAATTCATAGAATCATATCATAGAATCACCAGGTTGGAAAAGACCTCTTGGATCATCCAATCCAACCTTTCCTATCTGGCCCTAAACCATGTCCCTGAGCACCTCATCTACTCATCTTTTAAATACCTCTGGGGATGGTGACTCAAACACCTCCCTGGGCAGCCTGTTCCAGTGCCCAATTAACTTGTCTGTGAAAAAAAAATTCTGATATCTAGTCTGAACCTCCCCTAGTGCAGCTTGAGGCCATTACCCCTTGTCCTATCACCTGTCACTTGGGAGAAGAGGCCAGCACCCTCCTCTCTAAAACCTCCTTTCAGGTAGTTGTGGAGAGCAATAAGCCTCCTCCTTCTCAAGGTTAAACAACCTCAGCTCCCTCAGCCACTCCTCATAACATTTGTGCTTCATCCCCTTCACCAGATTCATTCCTCTCCTCTGGACACACTCCAGAGCCTCAACATTTTTTATTATCTTTCACCGAATTGGCTAGTCTGATCTCTAGTTGGGCTTTAGCCCTCCTGATTTTTCCTCTGCATTATCTCAGTTCCTCCTTGTAGTCCACCCAAGATGCCTATCCCTTCTTCCAAAGTCCACAGACACTCCTCTTCTTTTTGATGTCCCCCCATACCTCCCCGCTCAACAAAGCTGGTTTTCTTCCCCGCTGGCTTATTTTCTGGCACATGGGGACAGCTGGCTCCTGTGCTGCCAGGATTTCCTTCTTGAAGAGCATCCAGCCCTCTTGGGCTCCCTTGCCCTTAAGGACTGTCTCCCATGGGGCTTTATCAACCAGCCTTCTGAACAGTCCAAAGTCTGCCCTCTAGAAGTTCAAGGTGGCCGTTCTGCTAACCCCCCTCCTTGCCTCACCTAGAACTGCAAATTCTACCATCTCATGATCGCTTTGCTCCTGACGTCCTCCAACTGTCACATCCCCCACAAGACTTTCTCAGTTCACAAACAGCAGGTCCAGGAGAGCGCCTTCAGTTTTGCCTCAGTAGAAAGCAGTCTCCACTTCCTTCTCTTAATTTCTTCAGCACACTTGATAAACTTGGACAACAATTTACATTAATAGGGATATCCTGATGCTGCAGCTCAAGTCCTAGAAGTAAGTAAAGGCCATATCACATATCGTGGGGACTTTCTCACTTAGTCTCTTTGCTCTGCAATTGTTCAGAGGTGTAGAAAATAATTGATTCCTTTGATTTGTAAAATCAGATTGAAAACCTACTTATTTTTCTTTCAGCTTAGAATTTGGAACCACTAAATCAACTTCATGATTATACTACTAATATATTTGATAAAATGCCTTATTTTCCAGCTGAGAGGTGCTGTGTAAATTCAACTAATAATGCAGTCTGAACAAAGTATAATGCTAGAAGGTGGGCTGTTGATATGTACAAAGTGCAGAAACTAGATTTTTTTAAAAATAAATGGTGTGAGGTCCCTTAGAGAAACTATTATGCTGAAGAGAAATTAAGTGAGCTTAACAGAACCAAAACTCAGAACATAGATCACAATGTAGGGAAGAGAAAGACACTGATAAGTCACACACTTCTCATAAAATTGATGAAGCAAGTTATAGATTCCTGGGTGAAACCAAATCAGGTGTTTCACTTGAATTTTGCTGTTACTGTTACATAACTGTAGGGGGCAACACAGAAGGGTAAACATGGTGTTAGAACATAATACCACTTCTGTAATCAGGCTGTCTTTACTCCTCACTGTGACACTAATTCATTAGAGGACTTGGTGGAAAGTCTATTTTTATGTATTAAATGTGTCTATTAGAGCAAAGGCCAGCATTGCAACTTATCATATAGGTGGTAAGCTCAGTAACACGAAGACCCTGTCTTAGTGAAGTTCTAAGTACGCTCCTATTCAGAAGAATGATATTGACTGGAATGTTACAATCTTTTATTCTAGTGATTATTTTCATGTGTAAAGAAACATAAAGTTATAAATTATTCTTTTTAAATGACTAAATACTATTAAAATTCCAAACTGAGATTATTCAAGTCAAATCTATATAACTATGAGACTGCTCCTTGAATCCTGTGTTCAATTCTGGGCCCCTCACCACAAGAAGGATGTTGAGGCTCTGGAGCGAGTCCAGAGAAGAGCAACAAAGCTGGTGAAGGGTCTGGAGAACAGGCCTTCTGAGGAGCGGCTGAGAGAGCTGGGGTTGTTTAGCCTGCAGAAGAGGAGGCTGAGGGGAGATCTCATTGCTCTCTATAACTACCTGAAAGNAACCTGGCTATTCTATGATTCTATGAAAAAATTACATGATAGTCACAGAAAGAAGAAGCTGAACACAATCGAGGGAGAAACAGAATCAACCATGACTTAGCCTGCAGAATCTTGTATTTATGGACAGTAGGGAAGAACTTGGCATGATGCCCAAAGCAAACAGCTGTTCACTGGACTGGTGACTGGGAAAAATGTGTGTTTATTACTACAATGATTTGGAAATCACAGAAAGAATACAGTGCTGACAAGGTTGTAGCTGCAGCATGGCTTCACACAAATGTGTAACAGCTCAAAATTAATGAAGTCATTTGGTCTGCCTATTCATGCTGAAAGACTTCTTGTTCCAAACGCATGTCTAATCCCTTTTCTAAAAAAAGGAAATATTCAGAAGTAAGACTTTCAGCAGAGTACTACTTAATCTTTTCTTCCAGAACAAAGGTCTTTAGTCAGAAGACTCTGGTATCTAGAGCATTAGGATGACCAATACCTTAAATAAATACTGCATCATGCTTAAGAAGTACTTTACATGATCAAAGTATTATTTATCTAAGGTGACCATTTAAGTTTTACAGAGGACATGAAATCCTGTACTTTTATGTTGCTATGCTTTCACGGCTAATTAATTCTGTAATTTAGATTTTTAAATAGAAGTTTCAAATATTATTTATTTACTTTTAAGAGATGTAGTGAGAACCCTCCGCATGTTCTACACACTTGCCTCACCACCTGCTAGTTCAAGCATGGGTGGGGTACAGTAGTTGTTGACTAGCAAAGGGGTTTTGCAGTTTTACCCAGTTCTGTTCCTGTACACTGCTACCCACAAACAAGAGGGTGGGGGAGTACGTATGGTTTGTCTAATTCAATTGACAATTGTGCATAAACTGTCACTGTCTGGTCAAGACCAGAAAGAATGAGTAGAACAAGACTCTTGAGTTTTATTCCACAAGAAATCCCCTGCAATGTTAGCCACAAACACTAGGCTGCAGCATTGATATCACCATTTCCTGGTTTATTTGTAAAAACAGGATTATTCCCTTAACTCTTAAATTAAGAGTTCTCAATTTGCTGAAATAGAACAGTGGCATTAATTTTTTTAGCAGGTGTGCACATCATAAAATACATTCAGTGTTAAAATAAAATAAATAAACTCTAAGAGCTGATAAAGAATGTAATTTCCATTGCTCAGAGGACTGACCATACTGTTGCAAAGCAGCAGTACTGATGCGGTACTCTATGATATCCAGTCTTGGATATTAAAAGACACACCAGATACTTATATAATTAGTCATTTAGTTCTTGCAGCTAATATAGTCAACATAATCACTACAGCTTTCCTCTAGGTTTACAAATCACTACTCATTTCCAAATTATGTATTCAAGCAGAAAAAAACCTTACTTCAGCAGCATTATGTTAACTATAGGAGAGTAGTTAACTGAACAAATGTCTGTAGCTAAAGGAAGACTAAATTCTGCCAAATGAAAGCGACAGAAATATACCCACAGTGTAATTCTCCAAGTTCTCATCATACTTGGACAGTTTTATAGCTGTTTCTTAGAAGTTTCACTCCTGTTCATCAGCATTGCTTTTATATTTAATAAATAAGTCTTCTATCTCCAGAGCCTTAAAATGAGTCTGGAATTTGATTAACCAAAGGGTTATCTATTTTTGATTCTGAATTATTTTTTTTCCAAAACTAAGCAGCTATTTCAAAAACAGAAGATAGTTTTCCATACTACCCCATGTTTTTAATAGGAAGGAGGGAGGGAGGGAGGGAGTGAAGGAAGGAAGGGAAAGAAGGAAGGGAAGGAAAGAAGAGAAGGGAGGAAAGGAAGGGAAGGAAGGGGAGGAAAGGCAGGGATGGAAGGGGAGGAAAGGAAGGAGAATCAATATTTGTGCTGCTTGTGAAACAGGACTGTTTCACCAAATCATCTTCTCTACATGTTGGTGGAAACATATCTGCAGTTAAGTTTTCTATTATAATTTTGCTCACTGACGCTATTTTGTCATGGGTTTTATTTAAGAATACTTTTAAAAGAAACCTACAAACAGGTTGTCCCAATCTGCTACATTAGCATTATCACATACCTATATGAAAGATAAATATCCTCAGTGGTTTAGCTGATGTTCTTGTTAGTTATTAGTGGACAGAAGTTCCAAAACAAAGGAAGAAGTCCTGAATTTGTAAGGGGAGCAGAGGGGGACCCAGAGGAATGATGTTTTCAAAACAGTGTTAGTTTTCTAGAGCTTCTAAATCTTAGAAGATATGTCAATTCTATCAGTGGGACATAATCAGTGAAGATTTATTGTCATTGTTGGAGACAGGATAGTAGCAGAGATGGTAAACAAGTTTGCCATATATTGATAAAACCTTTTTTCCCCCCAAATACCAGAAGAGTCTCTGTTAGGTTCAGATATTCAGATATCTTTGTTAGATACCTACAAAATAACGCTTGCAATAGATAGTCTTTTTAGTTGCTCTCAGAAATAATCAAAGCAAAATAAAGGAAGGGATTTAGGCAATCTTTGCACAAATAACCACCTTAACTAACTATAAAAATGCGATTGCTGGTCTCTGACCTTGGCTAACCAGGGATTTATGCAGCAGTGTCTTGAAAACTTGTAGAGTTAAAGATTCCAGAACAAATCTGGGCAGCATGTTCTACATTTGGCTGTCATTATGGTGAAAAAAACTGCCTCATGCCAAGTTAGAATTATTCCTGTCTCTGGGAATGTCTTTTTTCTCAGAAATAGGCCAGGACCACCAATTTCAGTCCAAAGAATGAGAAAACCAGCAGTATGCTTGTGTCTGGGCACCATTTCTAGGTTTCTGGGAACAAGGTGACGCGTTTTTATTTTACTAAACTACTTCAGGATAAATTGTAAGACCAGTGTGAAAAAACCACAGAGATACTCTATAATCAGTTCTCTGAATCACAGAGAGGTCAGGGGGTGAAAATAAGTAAAAAGAGAAAAAGATTAAAGAAGTCACTCACCATCAGCATCATCCCAAAGGAGAAAGAGAAAATCAGAAAGAAAGTTGCTCCTTCTCACAGCTTTTCTCTGGACGGTTTGCTGTAAGCTACAATATTATAGCTTCATAATTACCTCTAAAAGCAACAGAAATAAAAACATGAGGCACAAAACAGTTTTAATAAAGAGCTTCTGTGAACATTGCTGAAAGCCATTTGCATTTCTCACCTACAAGAATTTGGCACAAGCCTTTTGGGGATATTCTGACTATCCCTTGAGGTATGAAGCTTGAACAGTATTTTCAGTCACTACTTAAAAATTTTGCCTTCATGTTTTTCTATTTCAAAATGTATTGCCAAGTAGTTCCGTAATCATTTAGCACATTGTTTTCTAACTTGTATATATTTTTCTCATTACAAATTGTGCTAAATATTTTGTAAAATATTATATACAAGTAATAAATTCTTCTTCCCAAAAGACACCTTTTCAGGCATTCTAAACTTCTGCTGATGCCTATAGAAAAATTCATCATTTCCACCATTTTTAAAAATGTATACGGGCAGGAAAGAAATTTACTACCTTCACTTTGCACTTTCACAATGTAATAAATCCTCCTGCCACCAAGTGGGGAATGTAATTTTTAACGGGGTGAAGTCAGCTAACTTTCACTTGTATAACTGCTTGCTCATCAGTGTAATCTTGACAATTTCATATTCTAGTCCAAACATGGCCTGTAAAGTTACTCTACATTCATATAACATGGTCTACAGAGAGGTAAAACCAATCTGAAGCTATCAGCGACAGGACAGTAATAACTGCATGATAATACCTCCCTTATGTTTTCACTAAAATCTTAAAAAAAAACCAAAAACCAACAAGGTTTCATATAGAAGGACTCTTTTCCCTGCAAATAGTAGTAAAGCTGGGTATTCTGTTTCAATGTGAAAAATTAATGAGCACTGAGAAACGTGCAAAAACCATAAAATCGTAAAATTCCTAGGTTGGGAAAGACCTTTGAGGTCACTGAGTCCAACCATTCCTGTTCACTACTGAATCATATCCCTAAACACTTCATCTACCCATCGTTTGAATTCCTCCAGGGGTGGTCACTCAATCACCTCCCAGGGTAGCCTGTGCCAATGCTTGATAACCCTCTCAGTGAAGAAGATTTTCCTAATGTCCAATCTGAACCTGCCCCAGCAGAGCTTGAGGCCATTTCCTCTCATTCTACCATGTATCTCCTGGGAGAAGAGACCAACACCCACCTCACTACAACCTCCTTTCAAGTAGCTGTAGACAGTGATAAGGTGTCCCCTCAGCCTCTTCTTCTCAAGGCTAAACAACCCCAACTCCCTCAGACGCTCCTTATAACATTTGTGCTCCAGTCCTTTCACCAGCTTCGTTGCTCTTCTCTACACACGCTCCAGGACCTCAATGTCTTTCTTGTATCAAGGCACCCATAACTGAACACAGTATTCCAGGTGCAATCTCACCAGTGCTGAGTACAGGGGCAGAATCACCTCCCTGGGCCTACTGGCCATTGCAAAATGCAGTTACCATAACGTGAATAAAAGCACTACCAGTATCCATGACTTGGCTAACGTTTACTTAGATCTCGTTATCTGTTGTTGATAAGTCCCCTTCACAAGGTACAATCTTTTTTATGAAACAAAGAAATGGCACTTTTATATGAAAGGAAACATTCTCTATAAGTACGTAGAATTTGCTGTTTCTTTTCTAGGAAGTCCTTTGAGATAGCAGGACAATAAAGACTTGGTCACCATTAACTTGGAGCAGATTGTTTCAGGTGACTTATGAGCTGGAAAAAGATTTCAGACTTCGTTATCTATCCCCTAAAGCAGTCTTTTCCTCAATTGTTTATGTATTAAGCATAAACACTTCCATTTAATGTATTTGGTATTCCAAACGTACACATTCCTGGATTTTTTTAATTCAAGGACACAAACAATTAAAAGGCATTTAATTTGCATGATAATAGTATAAAACCGAGCATGAAGTAGAATATAAAACCATCACAATTACAAAGAATAATTGTATAAACCCATCCCTACACATAAAACAGTGCTGCTATTATTTTACGATGACACAGCCTTTAAAAAAATTGCATTAACAAATCAATTCAGACAACCTCCAAACCAAATCTGTTCGGTATATTTATTGGTATTTTTTTTATCTGAAGCAATCTGCATAATGCTGCATGGTCAAATTTAAACAAGAAGCATCAGACAGTAGTTCTGACATTTATTATTTTGTTTCTGCACTATATTGTCTGCTCCAAGAAGGGTGGGAGACTACTATGCTGTCAATTCAGAAACAAACAGTTTCTGCCACTCTAAATTTTTGATTATTTTATAGCACTTCACATCTACTTAAATCATACATGAAAAAAATGCAACAAATCCAAAACCTACAAAAATATCTAGTCCAGGCACTGATTAAGTCTTTAGGCTCCGACTAACGCTTCATGACTTCTCTTAAAACACTCAATCATTTCACCTCATTCCTGATGAACAGGTTTCCATATAAAAAAGCCCACTGTCATATAATGGTACTTGTCAAATACCGTGAAGGTGGCATCTAGTGCATTCAGCTGTTTGCAAAGTCTTTTTAACATTCTTAAATTTTTATGACGTTGGAGATACTTCACTGCTTTAGCCTGTCCTTTTAAATATTACTCAAGCACACATTTTAAATACCAAGGCATTAGTACTATATCCTTATTCTCTTTTCTGACTGCAGATAGGCAAGCAGCACTGCTTCCATGGTTTTGCCTGCGGAGTAGAACTAAGAAGTGATATCCCAAAAGATACTCGCTTACTGCGAGACTACAATATGTAAGTGAGATTTATTCACATACCTACATCTAAGTAACTGGACAAAGAGATTGGAAAAGAACTGCCAAAGTCCTAGGTCTGATGTGAACTTCCATGCATGAAGACAAGGTATTGAAATAATAACAAGTGTGGTTTAGAAAACTTTTTTTTTAAAAAAAAAGGTATATTAAAGTCTATAGTACACCACTCTCAAATTTAAAAATGCCTATAAAATGTGAAAAGACCCAAAGACATCAGCAACAGAATCTAACAGGAAAGGAAAGGAGTGAATGTGGAAAGGATAAGAAAATTATAACTTAATGATCCTGAGTGCTACTGGGGCATGGTTTGGAATATGACACTTCTAAAGACTGATCTAACTGCCAGACACTTTACTGGTCCCTGCTGTTTAAAAGAGCACAATAAATTCGCTTCAACTGCTTCTCTGCCCAGTTGTAACTAAAAAATCCAAATCAATTATTTCAGCAGAGCTGAAAAAGATGGTTGCACCAATCCTTTATCACACTTAGCTCTCCCACCTATCATTCATAGTCTGCGTATCGCTCACAGATTGTGCCATGCTTAAGGTGTATTTGGGGAACCAATTAAGGCAGCCTTGAAATTACCTTATTTTTCTCACTAAGAAGCAGTAAATGCATTAGTCTTCAAGGTATGGGACTTGAATGTGTAACATATTACAAGGACTCACTCTTGAAGTCATTTTAGGATTCAGTGGTTTCTAGGGATTAAGTGTCAATCTTTATCATTCTGGCACTAGGAAATCACAAGTAACAATTTCAAAAGTGGCAACATGAATTATATTCAGCTGCTGAACATCTGAGTTCTTGACTTTCCCTCTAAATTCAGAAGAACCACCAGTAGCTCCCGTAATAGCTTGGAACCTCTAATTACTTATAATAAATGTGCAGACTGAGCATTCTGGCAGGTATACAGCTTTCACATGTGGTTACCACAGCAGAAAAGAAGATTAAAGAAGATTGACATAAAAAGGCCTGCAAACTTCCATAAAAGACACTGTCAGTGCCCCAGACACTGCGGACACTGCAACATTCTTGGTTTGTTTAAGTGTCATGCACAGTAATCTTCTTTTTCTATTCCCTGTGGCGAATAAACTTCACTTTATTTACAGGAGCTACAATTAGCAATTTATAGTAGTGGGAACAAGAGCACCAGAAAGCCTATCAAAGAAGAAAAACAACTTCTGACCTTAGAAAGCTGGACACCGAGTAGAAGCAGCAGAGCAACTCTGAGGAGAAGGAACAGCAGCCGTACGTAGAAAGCGTTGCAAAGAAGCTGAAAACAAGACCATGCAAGAATGAGGAATACTTGGATCTGCAAGGCTCAGCTGAACATATTGTAAACATATTTCCTTCGTAAGGCATTAGTTAGCGCAAGCAAACCTTCACCAATAATTTTGCAAATTAAGAGAGAGATCCAGAACCCACTACTGATTCAAGTTTTTTATTTTATGTCTTTTGCTTTGCAAGCCTCGAGTCAGCTACAATAAAAAAAAAAAAAAAAAAGAAGATACACATACCAATAACCACCCTCTCTGCATGACAATCAGTGTTGGCTCACAACAGGTGAAAAGTTGGGGCAGGGTGGCAAGGAGGTCTGAGGGGGGAGGTATCTTTTACAGTTTGCAGTACTGGACCATACGATCTCCCTATCTCAACAGTCATCTACAGTTTACATTTAAATCAAGCCTCCTAGCTTTAAAAATATTATAAACGCACCTCAGCTGCTTCCAATCCAAACTACACAACTAGTTTCAAGTTTCTATTAGTATAGATCGATCAACTGCATGACAATGGTGCCTAATGTAATGCCCAAAAAAATAATGTAATGAGGTTACTAATTATTTTACTTTCCTTCAAATTGTGATAGCTGGGGAGGGAGGACTTTCTCAGAAGTTTAATTTCAAAGGAGTATGCGAGGGTCTAATATCTGAAAAGTTCATGTTCAAAGATTGCATTTCATAAGAAATAAAAGCGAATCCCGGCCTTACCTTGTGACAAAAAATGTAGATTTAGATGACAATGCAATTATGTTACTGTAAGTGTCTTTTGTGTAATTACCAGGTAGTCTTTCACAAAATTGTCACACACAGTCCTTAGAGATGGCATTTTTAACCTAAGTTCCATGCAAGTGGTTCAAGTTTGGGGTTTTTTTCCCTTCAATACTCTACTGCTACCTCAATGCAACAATGCACCTAAGATACATTGCTCTTCATTACATCCAGGCACAGAGAGCAAGAGAATATCATTGTACTTGTTAAAGTCTGTTAATAAATTTTGAATTGTAGTACTGCTTCAGAACTGAGAAGTTTTGCGTGATAAATAACGTTGTTTAAAATACTTTAAGGCTCCATGTCTTCTTGGCAGTGTCCGTAGTGTTCTTATTCCAGTTGTTTTCACAGTGAGAAAGTTCATAAATATTTTAGTTCAAAATTATTCTACTCACCAAAACCAGCTGCATATTAGAAGAAACAGGTGAGAAAAAAATTAGCTTCCGTTGGCTCTCGCTCAGTGTTTATCGTAAGGCTCTAAAAAGGAGTAGATCTCTTATTCAGAAAGGGCCTTTGATAAGAAAGCCAAATCTAGGTACCCAGGCCACAGACCATTTTTCTTCAAACAAAATGTTCAAAGAAGGACTGGCTCTGCAGCCTGGAAAATATAAGTAGAAAGAAAGCTAAATTAACAGGATCGGTGAGAGGAGAAAGCAAGGGGAAGCAGTTAAGACAGTCTTCAGGCAGTTCACTCCAGTGAATATTAATCTCAAGAGGAATGATCAGAGGTTTTTCCAATGCTGATACTTCCTTGAATTAACTGAGGTGGATAGCGCTGAATTCCTTCCTGCAGAATCCTTCTCATAATATTCTATGAAGAAAGAGTATTAAGACATCGATCAATAAATTCAGTTCCTGGTTCTTGAAAGACTGAAGAAAGGACAGAGGAGAGCTGGACACCTCTGTTCTGGAAGAAATAGTCTATTTTAATCTAAAACATTAGTGATTAACTGGAAAAAAAAAGAAAGCAAGGGGAAGATCAGCCAGATGGAGTAAATATATTCTCTTCCTTTTAGTCTTAGGTCCTCAGAATCAGAGGAAAAAACTCATTTTACAGGCAATAACTTTTCCCAGATTCTGCTAACCATCTTGACACCAGCAAGGTGCTCCTAGATACAACTGATGCAACCAAAGTTAAGGAATGCGTAGCACAGGACAACCAGCTATCCATTACACGTAAATGCTTTCCTTAGCATCTTCAAGCCCATAACACAGAATTAAATGAAAAGGAACAGGGCAATTTTGAAGTGCATCAGACTAGTGAAACCGCTTCTTTTAATTTATTTAGGCATCTGACTGCAGCTTATAAACTGGTCTACAACTTTCAATACTCCATGATTCTTCATTTGGTATTTGATGCCAAAATCTCCTACAAGAACTAACAAATGAATGAAATCAGCTCTGAGAGCTGCTCTGAGGCCTGCCTCCCCTAGCATTAATCAAAGATATGACCAAATATAGAAGTGATCCCTATTAACTGGTATTCATTGATCCAGCTGTGAACTGGGGCTTGAGTAATGAGGACCCATTGCAGCAGTTCATACCTGGCAACTTCCTGAAACAGCTTCACACCACAGCCATACATCTCCTGGAAGGGAAGAGCAAGAGCAAGATTACTCAATACTTGCTCAGCTTTTTAGGAACTTTACTCAAATGTCAGATTTCAGCACAGAGAGAGACCTACAAAAATCTTTGATCTGTTCCAGTGATTTTTATGTTAGTGGTCACTCCTGAAATTTAAAATCCTACTTAGTAAAGAAAGTATTCTTCCTGAACCACCTCAATTTACTACAGTTGATTTGCCCAGTGGTAAGAGCTAAGTACAGGAATGAGCCCATCCTCAGAAGCTACACCTAGCCAATTCACACACAACAGTGTGAATGCAGATGCATCTGATCACAAGTCCAATCAATTTTGGTAAATTAGATGAATCAAAATTGTGGCCTATAAGAGCTAAGGCAAACAGATTGCACAAAACAGAAGAAAGGCAGAGGGCAGACAAACCATCTAGCCACTGCCAATATCCATTTGTCCATCCAAAGAGGAAATTATAAACCCATCTTAGTGACCCAGAGCAAGATTGTACAAGAAAGGTGAGCCATAAAAAAAGACCAGCTTTGTCATTGTTTGGCACTGGCCCTGGAAACCAGTTCATCTGGCACTTGAGACTCATTGAGTTTAACTCACGCTTTTTCTAAACCAGTTTCATGCTTCTTTAATCTAGTTCCAGACCTGATATTGCAGTCCTAAAACCACCAAATTGTCTACCACTTCAGAGGATTTATGTTGCCCTCTGTAGTCCTGCAGTGGAGGAATAGAATTGGCATTGTAGAGGTAATTCCCTCATCCAAAAAATATAATAAACTCACCCAATTTTGACTGTTAAATTGTCCCACCTCCCTGAGAGGCAAAAACTACATATTTTTTACCAGAAGTAAAACAAAACGATGGTTATTTTGTGGTAAAGGTGAAGAGAAACCAAAATGCTAGTGGATGGTGCTTCCATGAGGAATCAGTCTTGCAGCTTTAATCGCACCAGTGGAAAGTTCTATCTACCTGCCAAAAAAGAGAGTTGTCTGATACTGCAAAATACTGCTTGTATTCATCTGCACATGTCATTTTGGGAAAATGATACTTTTTCTGTTTTTAAAAACTGCTTCAATTTTTCAGGTTCATAAGTATTACGTGCATATCACCACTACAGCTTATTGTAGCATCCTAACACATGAGAGTCTGTCAACTGAGGGGAATGGTAGGTACATCAATATAGCAAACAAGTTTTCTTAAAAAAGCCTTCCCTGGCAACAGTTTTTGGTACTTTGACTACAGTATAACCTCAACAGATGCGTTTCTTTACAGCTAATTTCTCTAATGGTTGGAAGCTTGGTATCCTTCACTGAAGACAAAGGCTATTTTTAAGTCTGTTCAAAGACAATAAAAAATTAACAATCATTCACCATTAGATGGATTCTTATAAACAACGACTAGACATGAAATTTCACCAGCAATTCATTAGCAGTAGCCATATCCCTCCACAGTATTGTATTTGACTAGATTTTGTTCTGTGACTATAAACATTAAATCTTGAGGGATTTTTTTCCTCTGTATATCAGGAATCTAGAAAACTACAATTTCATTTTAATTTTCTTTTTTAAAAAAAATCATTAAAAATAGTAAAAAAAACTATGCAAAACAGTCCTCAAATAGGACTAAAAATGAACACATAATAATGCAGTCATAGCCCTTTAGATTCTGAAGAACCCTTCTTCACTTTTTAATTTGTTTACGTTGTGTTTAGGTCAGCACAGTAAGTGATAATGAAGTAAGACTGTTTCAGAAAACATTAACATGCTGGGGAAGAGGCCATAAAGTGAAGAGAAAACTATGAAAAAATGAGTAGGATGACTTGACTAGTATCTCAACCTCCTACAGAACAATCTCTTCAACTTTCATAGTAACTGAATTACAAAAACTTTCTAAATCTTAGCAGTCTGTTTAAATGAGCATTTAAGGTAGCTGCTATGGGGTTTTTATTCTCTTTTTATTATCAGAATCTGTTTTTTCATTTGCTGTTTTATTTCCCAAAGCTTTCACCCAGTAGATTGATATTCTGCAGTAAACATAAGAGGAAAATTCCCCAGATACTATATCTGAACAGCAGTGATCTCACATTCACACTTTTGTTGCCTTAATTTATATTGGGACCCTATTTGAAAAGGCTGTGAATTTTTCCTAAAAACAAATATGACACAAGGACCAAGAGCAAAGCAAAAAAGAAAGATGGAGTATCAAATTCACCAGTGAATTTCAGACTCACTGAGGTCTGACAATCACCGCATCTCTATCAAAAAGTTTCTTCTAACCTGAAAGGCTCAGGATGAGACAAAGTCACTTTGCTTCTCTTCAGCAAATTTGCAACTGCAATCAAGAAAGTTTCTCAGCAACTTACTGAGTTATAGCAATCCAAAATATAAAACCAGAGCTTTTATTTTCCATGAAAACATACCCCAAAATCAAGATAATCTTCAAGTATCGGTAGTACATACTCATTCTGATCTTTTCCATTAATAGAATGGGAACAGAATTAGTTTCTCAACACTCCAAAGACAACTTTCCAGCTAATCTATGATGCTCCTTTCTGTGTGCTAATAGCAATGTTTTGTAACTCAGTCTACTATCTGTTTTGGGAAGGTTTTAACTTCTGTACAAGGACATTAGCACTGAACCACACCTAGAACCAAGATTTGCAGAGATGCAATTGTACTATTCATCCACCAGTAGTGTCCAGAAAGTTTGATTTACACAGTGAATGTAAACAAGTGGAAAATTCCACTCAGCTTATTACAGAAGCCTTGAAAATTACATAGTACAGGCATTTCCTTGAATCTTTGTATGAAGGGCAGCAATTCTGATAATGAAGACTGGTTAAAGGAGGCACATAATCTGCAAAGAAACCCTAGCACTGATCCAAGTGACTACTAAAAGTAGTAATTAACACACAACTGGCACTAGTTATATCCATTTTACCTGATGGTCACTGCTTCTGTGGGTATGGCACAGAATCAAGAGCCAAAAGATCTTTTTAAAAGTGCATTCAGTAAGCAAGTACTCTGAGTTACACAACTAAGAGACAGTTTTCTTCCAGCATCCAGCAAGTATTTGAACTTTTCAAATGCCATTTCCTTCACCATTCTGACACTTCATGGCTGCCTGCTATGTATATCAGACGGATGAGATGTCTCAAAACCAGCATTCTCCTGCTGTTTTATCCTAGGGTTTGGTTCCACACAGACCCTTTCTGCTGCTATTATATCTCGTGCACTAAACATTAAACAGAGCATGTTGCCCAAAAGAGCATATGGAACTCTTGACAATTTTCCTTGATATCAAACCTAAAAGATATCTAAGTGATTCCACACAGCCCTCTTTGACCACTAAGATCTAAATTCTGCTGTAAACAGGTGACACTGAGGAAAGTGAGGATCTACGGTCTTCTGTTCTATTCTGTTCTGTTCCACAAACAGATGCAGCCATGGAGCTCTAGACAGAAGTACACTGTGTTAGAAACAAAATACAGGTGCAGTAAAACTTGGCCACAATAAAAGGAGACAGACATTTTAAATTCAGAAAACTGCAGCTTCTCAATAACTTATATAAAAATGCTGGGCAGGTGAAACTGAGAGCCACCAATAATATTGGTGCAATGAATCCCTAGAACCCTATGCAAAAACACTATACAAATCAACTTTCATTCAGGCTGTGCCTAAAATTAAATTATTTTGTCTGTCTATATGTCAGAAATTACAAATCAGACATTCAACATGACCAGGCACATATTATCGTATTACTCTTTTTAGATTGAGACAAGTTTGGCACAGTTATGAGATTTGAAATACTCTAGGAAACTCAACTCTGTCTTTAGGTTGACCATGCAGCTTGTAAAGACAGAACTACAGTTCTGAGTAGATCTTGAAGTTGACCCTCTCTTTTTATAGAAGTGAAAAGACTAAGTAGAAGCTAACAGATTAAATTCACTGCAGAGGTAGATTTAAGACTTCTTGATATTTGAGCATATGCTTCCACCTTCATCTGATTTTTTATTAACTTTCATCTAGAAACATCCAAAATTCTCAAAAGGATAGTGCACTTATCCACAAATACTGTGGGACATAATTAGCAAGGCTGCAAATGCTCCACTGCTTGGCATATTTGGACTGCAAGAGTTCGGCATAACACCACAGAATGCACCAATACAGTATGTATTTACTATCTGAAAGAAAATAATTTGTTATTAATTTCATTAGAATGTAAAACAACAAAGCTCAGTAAAATTTAGAAGCAATAGATAACAGGTCTTCATCTCCATCTGAAAATTCAATGTACATTTTTACTAATTAAAAAAAAGAAATAGTGTTTAAGTAATGTAATAGTTGCAAAGCAATTACTGTAGAAATTGTCAAAATAGGTTTCAGTTCTTCCAGTTTTCCTCAGCTCCTGACAGTCTTTGCAGAAATACAAATGCTTTTCGAGGACAATTTTGAGCCTACATTTTAAAGTACATTTACACTTCTTTATATGTAGATGGGACTAGATTTGAAGGCAAAGGTGTTAAATCAAGACAAGAGTGCCCCTCCGTGGCAGTACATTGACATAAAATACAACTATACGATACTTTAAACTAATATTCTGAATATTTATTTTAATCATGCAGGGACAAATGCTCCACTAAATCACCCTCTTCTGAAAATATGACATTTCTATGAATCAGAGCTTCTTAGCACATACATAAATTCATTCATTATTAAATAATGAAGGTGCTGGAGAACAGGCCTTATGAGGAAAGGCTGAGAGAGCTGAGCTTGTTTAGCCTGGAGAAGAGACTGAGAGGAGACTTCATCGCTCTCTACAACTACCTGAATGNATGTATATTATCAGGAACAAATTTTTTACCGTAAACCAGCAGCTGTTAAAATGTTTGCCTATTATTGCCAAGTATTTTGTGGCTAAGTGTGTGTCTACACTTCCCAGCTATTTTTAAAGAAGAGAGTCTGATTTTTGCATCAAGATCCTCACAATTAGGGAGTATTCAAATTGGGGTTTTTAGTTCTCTGTAATCAGCAGCAAGAAAGCACACAGTAGTTCTTTGAGCACTTTAAAAAACACAGTATCTGAATTGCCTGTAAGGCTTGCTGCTGTACCAGGTTGCATTAATTCACTCAAAGAGTAAATCTTCATCATACTTTGGAGCACTGCTCACAGATATGCTGCTTTCAAAGCCTATCCTGAAACCTGCCTAGACTCCTTGATCCACACTGTGGAGCTTATAGAAGCACACATCAAGGATGCATCGAGACAGGGCCTTGAGCAGTCTGATCTAGTCGGAGGTGTCCATGCCCATTGCAAAGCAGATGGAACTGGATCTTTAAGGCCCCTTCCAACCCAAAGCATTCTAGGATTCTTTGATTCTACTGCAGGCACACCTCATGGCAGCTGATCACTGGGAACAACTGAGGAGTACTAAACAATTGTGAGGTAGAACTGCAAGAGAACAGGAGGCTTTTGTACTTTATATATTCATTAGCACTCATTATCTAATCTGGTTATCTTGATATTTTTTCTGATTTAAATAAAAATGGGCCTCGAAACATAACTATGTTTTAAACCTTTCTAGGGCTAAATCATCTTCTCTGTCATGTTTAGCATGCACAGCTGCAAGACATATAGTCATGGTTGATGACACCTGGTGGTATTAATCACAAAATCTGCATTAGCAATTACATTACAACACAATATAATAATGCAGTAATTTACTACTTTCCAGGTACAGTGACCAATGCTCAAGAATTCAACACCACCTGGGAGTTTCACTACAGAAGTTCTATTCATAGAGGAAATCGTGTGAAACCCCCTTCAAGTGAAGTAGCTCTACTTACTAATCATAGCTTTTGTCTTCATCTCCCCAGCACGACGCTGTTCAGAGCGAGATCTCAATGATCGAGCCTTTGCTCTTTATGAAAATAAAGAAGAACTAGACATAGTTTAAAAACAAAAAAAAAGCCTTACAAAGATTCTTAACTACAATGTAAATAAAGGCACCTAAGATTAAATTCACATCTGATATTAATGCCTGATAAAATAAACATTACTTTGTCATTTATTAGCCTAACGAACTAAATGATGCCGCTAATTACATGCAGGAAAGTCCTGGCAACAAATATATGGAGGCCTTTTGTATGAACAAATTTAGTATAAACATTTAAGACCTATTTATCTCAAACAACCAGTAACCATGCATTAGGGCAATTAACTTAGATGCAAGAAAGAGTTTCATGATACCACTAATACAACTATAAACTGAGATTGTCTTACTTAACTGAACTGAGCTTATCTTACTTTACAAATGCCATGAGGTAAGGAATTTGCTCTCACCTAGATCAAATCTGAAAAGCATAAGGCATTCAGTTAAGTAGCTAATTGGCTATAACTAGCCGTTTTATAATGCAAATACTCTATGGGCTCCACTTGCTGTAACCCATTCTCTTTGATCTTTAACAGCAGCAAGCTTTTGGAAAATGTCTATGGAACAAAGGAAGTCACATATATTGAAGATTTACCTGCTAATATTTTTCATTTCACTAATCAGCTAATAAAGCAAAACAGTGGGTAAGTTCTTTGAACCATGACTAGCTCATTTCACACTGTTATTTCAATGCACGAAGAGGTATTAATTTCTTAAGGAAATATTATATATGTACCAAAGCCAGGTGTGATTTTCCACAGCAATTTCACTTTCTAATTGTGTGATGAATGAATCTAGCAATATTTTATTTAATGACCACCGCAAGCATTTTCATCATTTTAAGTTTCATACAAAAATTTGCAAACACTCTTATATTTATATTATCAGCTATAATACTTACATTTCCTGTTGACTAACTTGTTTACATTCCATGCTTTTCTCCTTAATCAATAAAGGCATTTGCTACTGTTTCCATATAGTACAGGGAGTGGGGCGGAGGGGAAGGATACCACTGAGGTTAAAGACAAAGTAAAATGAATTGATAAGCCTAGGGCGTTATGCATAGATAAAGCCTGTAGGTGGTGCATCTGATTAATAAAAAAGGTAAGGCTGCTACATGCCGCATACTTCTGCTGTAAAACTGGTCAGGGAACAAGGGATCTTAGAAGTATGAGAATCCAAAACACAAGTGTAAAATTCCACAAGTGGAAACTACGCTGAAGACTATAAAATACAATGACACCACTTCTAGAGCCAAAACTCCTTTCTTTGCAAGCTGATGGAGGGTGATAGAAGTTCTCTAGCAAGTTACCACTTCATGTTGCTGCTCTCAAAATTTTCCCTCAGCATGTTCTATCGCCCCCTGTTTGGAACAATGAAATGGATCTTCAGTCCACACAGCTGACAGGCTCGGACTCTACAACACGTATGCAACTGCAGGCATAGCCAACTGGTGGGAAATGGTGACCAAGCTTTTTTAATGACTCTAATAACTACCTGGTCAAACATACTTTTCCAGTGTAGTGAAACTACAGCAGTTCCTAGTAGATGGTACAGAAAGGCTAGAACTACAGTACCGGCACATAATTTAGAAAGGAAAGTCATGGGAAAGACACTACTATATAAAGTAATATTGCCAATAATGATTTTATTAGTGTTTTCTACTAAAATACCCCAAAACAACAGTTTTAATCTGAAACTGACAAAAAAAAACCCTTTTAAAATATTTCAAAACTTATATAAAATAGTCAAATGGAGGACTTTAGAATTCTGATTTGGCAAGAAGATTTGGATGTGCCATTCACCTTGAAAGTACTGCCACCCTTCAAATTTCTGAGGGATTTTTGAAAGTCTCAGCCACAACTTTTTCCAAGCTGCATTTCAGAGCACACAACAAAGGACACAAAATATTAAGTTGCATGGAAGTTCAGAAACCATAAAAATTTCATCTCAATAGTTTCTAAATGTTCTTGTGCTAGCAGCATGTGTACTACAAATGGCTATCAGCTACACAATTTGATTCCTGATATATTTCATTTAATGTCTACCATGATTTGTGGATATTAACAGTCTACAGTAGAACTAAAGGTTTCTAGTAACTGTTTTCTGTGTGCATTCTTATTTTAGTAAGAGTGAAAAAAGGCTCAGTATTTTTGTTTCCACAGCCAAACCCCTAGTACATCCAGGGAAGTTTGTAGGTGGCTGCTGCAATTAATTACAGCTATGATCCTATTTTGAAGCAGTAAGAAATTCACAGGATGTCATTTTGTATGTGACAAAGATGCACAGGGAAACCATGAGCTTAGCATGAAATGCAGACTTTCATATTCACTTGGAACACAGAGGTTTTTGTTACTTTGTATGAGCTGGTTTTAAATTTCAGGATCAACAGTTTCATTGCTTTCCCAGGCATTTGTTCCCACAAACTCCCCAGGCTGTTTCAAAGCAGAGAGGGGAGGGGAAAATTAAGTAGTCTACACCACACATACTAAAAAGACTGAGAAAGAAACAGCAACCTTTCTCCAAGATTAATATAATTGTGACTCCTTTTTCACAATCATTACTGCTTAATGAGTAATAATGATCTAACATGATGATGGTTATTGGAAAAGCAAGTTCAAAACACATTATTCTTGATTAGCACAGATAACTTAAAAGCCCTGAAACATGGATAGTTAGAAAGCAGAGTGTAAACCTCAAATTCTTTCAACAGGTACCATCCCTCTCTGTTCTTTGTTGAAATAGTACCCAACATCAAGAGAACTTGTCTCCACTAAAGCTTTACCTATCACATCAACAAACCTTTCTGGGACAGTATATCACTTGTCACAGTATCAAAGGCTGCAACCACATTGCTTTATTTACTCAGCAGTTCTGGCACTACAGGATGGTTTTGGAATTTGACGTACAATGGAACAGTTTTAATAAGCAACTCTGCATGAGGCAGACTGTTCGTTGCAGATTTCTTAGCCTTGGTGGTCTTCTTGCTGTGCTCATAATCAACATGGTCACTCCTTGAGCTGCACGTTCTACCTCCTGCCTGCTACTGAGGCATCCCCACACTGCACTGTTACCTCTTGTGACAGGTAACCCAAACACTGCATTCCTTCCACACAGGGTCAAACTCTCTACAAGACATATATTGATTTCTCTTCTCTGCATTCAAGTGCTTTGCCCTGCCTGAGCTGAGACAATCATACCTGCACCAGCTGCAGCAGGGAATGTGCCAGCCTTGAGCATAGCCCAGAGGTACAGCCACAGCCATTGAGATACTGTTGGGGATTGGCTCAGAGACAAAGGGCATAAGTCTATGGAGAAGTTGCACAAGCAGAGCCTGCTTTGAAGGCCTTAGCATAAGTAATGGGCCTTAACGAAGTTAGCCAGGCTAGGCCGCAGCTACTGACTCGGACACCATGTCCTTGACAAGATACGGGAAGTCCCTGAGTTAGTTGGCAAACAACTCTAAGAAAGCCAAATTAGGAGATAACATAGCTAATGAGGCACAGACTCTAAGGTAGCCAAATTAGGAGATATCATAGCTAATGAAGCTAATGAGCCGCAAGTAGGAGGACTATGTAAACGTAATTTTTAGGGCTTAAGCCAATCAGCAAGTAACTAGTAGCCATAATTACCACATAATTATCTGAATCTGTATAAATAAGAGCTATCCGGACAATAAAGTTGAACTATGCATTATCACTCATACTGAGTCGACTCGCATGTTCCTCCGCCGCTCGCAGTCTGGCACCCAAACACAGGGACCTGATAATGACTAATTGGATGGAGCAGCGGACGCAGAGAAGTACCGGTACGCAGCGACCGGGGCGGGCAAGGTCAACTGAACGTTGGCAGGCACAAAATGTCGATCAAAGGGGAGCCTGAACCGTCTGAGAGGGGTTCACCATCTGCAAGGGCTGCTGGAAAAGGCTGCACAATAACAGACTTAAAGAGAATCCAAGTAAAAGAGACAAGATCGCACGGAGCCAGCACAAATCGATATGGATCTCGAGGTAGCCCTAGATTTATTACAATGCTTTTTAGAAAAGCAAGGGGAACTCGAGTGCATTAAGTACTTGTCGGGGTTAATTGCGTTAGGACGATCCAAAGGATGCTTTGGAGATCCTGAGTTAGTTTTTGAAATAGGGGAATGGAGAAAACTAGATGTGTTGTGGGATATGATAATCGATCAAGACGATAAAGCTGCAAAGAAATTAATGAAACCATGGCATGGTGTAACTAATCAGATTAAGAAATATCAGATGGAGAAAAGATTAGCTGCGGTAGCCTCGGAACGATTGGGGTGTAGTGACCCCACAGTGGGTCTATTGACCCTTGGCAGCGATTACATCTCACTGCCACCCCCAAGTTGTACTATTAGAGTCTGGCGGAATGATGGGGGACTCACAATAGGAACGCCCCCTACTCCCGGTCAGTCCGTTGAGGGTCAAACAGAGCCCTCCGCTTGTCAGTCTGTTAACAGTCAAATGAAGCCCTCCGCTGGTCAGTCCACTGAGGATCAGACGGAGTCCTCCGCTCCTCAGCCTGTTGAAGGTCATACGGAGCCCTCCACACTCCCCCCCCCCCAGACAAGGGGCTTGACTCACTGCCGCAGGGTAAGAGAATAGAACAGACTGATACTGGAGCTGCCCCTGTTGTGAAGCATACGAGGGTGGCTCCCACAGATTGGAAGGCAATAATGAGACAGGCTATAGACAAAAAGGATTTTGAGGTGGCTGAGAGTATATCGGGTAACCTTGCCTTTCCCATCAGGTATAATCATGGTAACGACAGGTATTTTGACGGGGAATACCAGCCTATAGGTTGGAAGCTGTTGTCACAATTAAGGACAACTGTGAATGAGTCAGGGTTACACAGTGAGCCTGCCAGGCAGATGCTGAATTATATATGGAGTGGGGCCTTATTATGCCCAGAGGACATCAAGGGTATTATTAAAATGATCATGACCCAGTCCCAGCAATTATTGTGGCAGTCTCACTGGCACCGTTTGTGTGAGATTTCAGCATACCAGCCTCGCCCTGTCGGCGACGGTCTTCATGGGGTAACAGTAGAGCAACTAATGGGAACAGGTCCATTTGCCACTGTCCCTGCGCAGATACAACTAGGGCCGGAAGCGTGTTTAGAGTCTATGCGAACAGCATGACTGGCCATAGACGCTGTTAAAATGAGTCTGCCTTCGCCATCCTATATGTTGATAAAGCAGGGCAGAGATGAATCATTTGCCAGTTTTGTAGACAGAGTTACTGCAGCAATAGATGGAACCGATGTCCCAGATTGGATGAAGGGGGCATTGCTGCAACAGTGTGTTATGGAAAATACTAATTCTAGTACCAAGTCAATTTTGTTAACACTCCCGGGAGATGCCACCATAGAAGCTATGTTGGAACACATGAGCAATGTGCTGGTGGGACCCCAAGCTATGCTAGTTGAGGCGATGCGAGAGCTAGGGAAAGCTTTTATGCAAGCTCAGCAACAGGCATTTGCAGCTCTTGCACCCCTGAAACAGTCAGAAACGTGACCCCAAGCCCCATATCCAAGGGGAAATAGGTGTTTCTGCTGTGGTCAGGAAGGCCACTTTAAATGGCAGTGCTGAGCTCAACAAGTGTGGTGCGAGAACTGCAGTATGAGCAACCACAGCACCATCGGGAAACACCTTGCGGGAAACGGCCAGTCAAGCGTGAGAGGACACCGCGCGACGACAACAGTAGCAGCCCCAGCTCAAGTAAGCCCACAACTGCCAGCAACACCATGGCAACCCCCACCGGTATCCAACAACAATCCGTTCCTGCCTCCTCCCTCTGACCTGCCACCAAAGGGAGTCTCGGCTTGGACTTGGCAACAGCAGTAGACATCACGCTCATCGATCAACGTCCTCAAAAGATTCCTACTAATACTATTGGTCCTGTCATCATTAACGGGACACCTCAAGGAGCCCTGTTATTGGCACGATCATCAAGCAGGCTCAAAGGACTTAACATTCTGCCTGGAGTCATCGATGCGGACTTTCACAGAACAATCACAATTGTGGTGCAAACTTTATTTCCACCCGTTCACATCCCTGCAGGAAGTAAAATAGCGCAGTTGGTACCAATTCCACACCTCACCACCGGCATGGAAGCAACCACAAACACGGAAAGGGGTACCAGTGGATTCGGCTCGACCAGACCGGCAGCCATGCTGACTCTGGCTATGGATCATCGGCCAGTGATAACTATTCAGCTGTGTAGAGGGACAGAACAATTTGCTATAAACGCATTGTTGGACACTGGGGCGGACATAACCATCGTCGCCAGAGAGAAGTGGCCTGCCCACTGGCCTCTTCAACCTGCGGATAAAGGAGTTAAGGGAGTTGGAAGCTCCACCTCAGTGATGCGCAGTAGAGATCGAATCTCTGTCGTTTTGGATGGAAGGATGGCTACGACTCATGTTACTGTTATGACCTTGCCGTATGGTGTCTATGGACTAGTAGGGTGTGACGTATTAGACCAAATAGGTGTTGTTCTCACCACTGAAAACCATTTTTAGTAATGGTCACTGCGGAATGGACTTTCCCGATCCCATTACAGTGGCTAACGAACTCACCAATATGGATCGAGCAGTGGCCGTTAAAAAAAGAAAGTCTCGAAGCAGCTCATCAGCTTGTGGAAGAACGGGTGGCTCAAGGTCACTTGAAAT